>OZ005649.1:218481846-218746846 GCA_963930645.1 Salticus scenicus
TAATAATAATAATTAATGTAAAGAAATTACAAATATCCATAATCGTTATTTTCATGCTACTGTCAACATTAAAATCAAATTATAAAATAACATTAAAATGTTTGATAATTTTATGTTTCCTCCCCCCCTTCCCATCTTAAAAGCCATGATTGGTCGAAAAGGCTGAATTTTTTGAATATGTCGACTTTAGCAAACAACATTCTAGAACAATTTCAGCTGGTTATTAATTGATAATACTATAACAAAGTAAAATAGATTTTTGCAACTGATAAGAAATGGATAAAATCATCATAAAAATAAATAAAATAATGTAATAAAATTAAATATCCAGATTTTTTATTTATCGCTACTGTCACCATTGTAATCAAATTATAAAATATCATTAAAATGTTTGATAATTTTAAAATTCCCCTTTTTCTTTCTTTCTTTTTTTCTTTCTTTTTTTTCTTTTTTTTTTTTTTTTTTTTTTAGCTATCACGATCTATCCAAATAGCGAAAAATTTTTCGAATAAGTTGACTTTAACAAACAGCATTTTTAAAACTCTTTCACGTTCTAAACCAATCGTCGCCAAGCTATGATCCGTGGACCACTAGTAGTCCGCGAGGAAATTTTGGTGGTCCCTAGAGAAATCATGGAATTATTTGCATTTTTTAATGTTCCATTAGAAGTTATAATGATATTAATTTTTGCTTCAGATTTTTTTTTAATTACTCTTACTCACAACATTAGAATTTTCTGGATGAGAAACATAGATGAATTATTATTGCTATTATTATTATTATTATTTAAATCAGAAAAATCTGAATTATAAGTATCAAGCATAGTTATCGCTTTCATGTCTGATTTGCATTTAGTGAGCAACTGTTCTAAATTTATTAGAATATTCGAATTCTTCAAACGTTTGAAATGTATCTAAAAATATTTCCCATTTTGTTTTAATAATCTAATGAAATAATATACATATTACTAAATTTAATAAATGCAATTTTATGTATAGAAATAGCAATTTATTATTATTATTATTATAATTTTTTTTTTATTTATTTATTTATTATTTATTTATTTATTTTATTTATTTATTTATTTATTTTTTTTTTTTTTTTTGGGGGGGGGGGGGTGATATTCACATTTTATCTCTATAGTTAATAATTAAGAGATGTTTTTACCAGAATCAATAACCTTTAAGCCCACGTTCGAATGATTATTTACGTTTTCCTTGATATTCACTACTTTTTATACTAGAAACACATTTATGTTTCTTAATCAACAATACTGGTGATCCGCGGGATTTTAACTTTAATTTGGAAATTTAGTGGTGATTATTTACTGACTGTCAACATTATAATCAAAACATAAAATATCCAAATGTTTGATAATTTTGCATTTTTTCAACATATCATGGTTTAACATTTGAGAATCACGATCGTTCAAACTGCGAAATTCATGGAATATTTCGACTTTTAACAGCATTCTCAAAACAAATATTCATGTTCTAAACACATTCACAGTTATTTATTTATTATTGATTACTCGATAATGTAACAAAGCAAAATATTTAAATAATTTTAAATATCCTTCGGGTATTGGGCAAGGCATGAATGTGTGTCTGTTAGGGTGACAATCAATTCGGCGACCCCCGCGGACAATGCTTACTGCGTAGTCGCAAGTGCTGTGCCATAGGAAAAAAAAAATAATAATAATACTTAAATATCCTGCACTGAAGGGTGATAACCATACATATCTGCAATTGGTACGAAATAAACAAAGTCATTATAAATTAATTAAATATAACGAAATCTCAAAAATCCATAGATGTTATCTGTCAACATTAAGACCAAATTATAAAAATATTATCAAAAGTTTAATTATTTTATATCATTTTTTCTATTTTACCATTAGTGAATCGGCACCATAAGTGGTCGAGAGGTTCTGTTCTCGAAGCTGATAGACGAGAAGTGCTGGGTTCGATTCCAGATCCGATCGTCGGCCCAACCGTTCGGAGTTTTCTGTAATTATTTCCTAAACTCGCGTAAATACGGATTAGGATCCCGTAAAAAGACTTCTACGAAAGCATTCGATCCAGGCTTAGGATATCCGTGTTTGCCTTAATCCCAACATCAACACCCATTAGAAAAAAAAATACATATATATATATAAATAACATTTCACCTCCTAAACACTTTTAACTGGTTATTAGTCGATAACGTAATAATGCAAAATACTAATATACAATGAAATATCTCGCACAGAAATTAAATAATCATTAGAATCTAACGTATAACATTACTTTAATCAAGACTATTAAAAATTGGAAAACAACTTTACATATGTTCTATTGTATATTGTATTTCACAGAGAAATTAGGAAAATAATAATAATAATAATAATAATAAAAACGAAAACAAACAATAACACAAAAAGTTGTTTTAAAAACATTGTGTTTTTAAAATAACGGATTTAAACAGAGTGACCAACATTAGAAATTTTCAAATTTCCCTGACTTTTCCCAAGACTTTTTTTCACCATTTTCCCTGACTTGCGTAGTTTCCCCCCCAAAAATTTCACAAAATTAGCGAATAATTTAGCAATTTACAGCAACGAGCTTTAAAACATAGCCTATTTCCACGAAATTTGTCAAAATTCTCTGACTTTACATGAAATTCCCTGACTATTCCATGACTTTTCTAGACTTACTTAAATTCTCAGACTTTCCCTGTCTAGTGGCTACCCGTTATTATATATATATATATATATATATATATATATATATTGTTTTTTCCCCAAAATATTTTACACTAAAATAAAATAAATCATAAATATCGACCAGTTGTATAGTGTGGTTAAATACATATCAAAATTATAAAATGTAATATTTAATAATTATGGCAATTTGAATTTTTGCGATTCAATTCTTTAATCATAGCGAAAATATAAACAGAAATTTCAATCATAAACGATAAACATCACAAAAAATGAATGAAATTATTTGTTTTATAATATGAATACTGCTTTAAAAACAAAATACACTTTTAAATCGTAGTGAGGGTTACTAGTAAATGATAAATACCGTAACTATAAAAACAAAATTCTATTGAAATTTTCGTTTAAATTTACCACCACAGTTACCAAGGGGAAGGACAAAAAAAAAAAAAAAAGACTTAAACAGCCTAACATTTGCGTTATGTTGTGTACGCGTGCGTGTATCCTTTAAGAAATAAATAAATAATAAATTTTATAATTATGTTATATTGAGCGTCCGTTTTCTGATACAATTATTAATTTACAGCAAAAATATAGCGATTCCAGGAGTTTAAACATATGAATCACGGAAAATTATCAAATTTACGCAATCTGTTTTTGGAAATGTTTTCGCAGACGATTTTCATGGAATATAAATAAATATAAAATACATCACATCATAACAAATAGACAGAAATTCTCGATCTTGATTTTTTAAAAACATCATTCGCTATAAATATATAGAGTGTAAGTGTATAATCAAGTATTTCTTTGGTAGAAAACTGGTTTGAGGTCTTCTTTCCTAAGGAAATTTTTTTACCTGCCAAAGGTTATACTTTCTTACCATACCACATGTATTAATTACGGTTAACATGTGGGAGGTTTTTTTTTTTTACTGGAAAAAGTACCAGACGAACACTCAAGCCTAATTTCATCTCCCTCTCCCTTACAGGAAATACCGGAATGCGGAATGTAACATACTTCAGTCCAAAATTCTACAACAGTTAATATTGTATGTATTGATAAATTTTTTCGATGTTAATGTTACATTTATACATTTCTGCGTAAGTGCGAATACTTTGCGGATGTATATATATTTGATATAATATAAACTAAAAAAAATTAATTTATTAAAGTAAATAAATAAAATAAATAAACATCATACTCAAAATAATCAAAATTTCAGAAAATAAAACGATATACTATGTTATAATTTTCAAATGTGCATACTTTTTGGCAAAGCATTTAATGAAAATTTTAGTTTAAATTCTATGATTTCCTTATTTTCCCAGATTCTGCGATTTTAAACTAATTTTGTACTGTACTAGCGTATTGCAAATACAAAACAGATTTTATTCAAACATATATTCATGCAGTGAAACAAAGATTTAATTTTCACAGAAAGGTAATAACATTAACTTATAGTATACATGAAGAAAAACGAAATTCAACATAATTTCAAAAATATAGACGTACGAATATTTTAATGATATTTGGTAACTCAAAGAAATAATTTAATACATAATGAACTTTTATATATAATTTAAACTCTGATTTTAAATATATACTGATGCTTAAATATTTCAAGATAAATAAAACTAAAATAATTTAATTTGTAAATAACTGTTTTAAATTTAATAAACGTATAACTCCATAGAAATTAATAAGTATAAAAATTAAGATATGTTTATAGTTTTAAAATATATATAAATAAATTCTAGAATATTATTTTGCGAAAATTCAAATTCAATACATGTATATGTAAATGTTTACAGGGGTCGTCGATCCAGGCAAAATTTGATCACAAAATTCAAATTCATAAAAACGGACTCTTCACAAAATTCAAATCCGTAAAAAGGGACCCTTCACAAATTCAAACTCATAAAATGAGGACTTCACAAGATTTTGTTTTATAAAAATGGTCCTTTTATAAAATGTTTCCATGTTTTCAATATCACTTTTAATTAATGCCTTAATTTACTTTTAACTTGATATTAAACATTACATACAATGACTGTAAAAATGAAACGTTTTACACTATATTTTATTTTTTCACAAAAATGAATAAAAATTTCAGAAAAATATTTTGATTTTCGATTTTCGCATAAAAAGGGACCCAAAAATTATAACCTGGAACGAACCCTGGTTTAAGATTTATAATCTCGCGCTCTCTTAAAATTTCCTAAATGTGATTTTAAGTAAATTTTGCACTACACCTATCCATATGTACACCATATGGATTTTTGTTACGGACATACAGTCCTATAGAGAAACGTGTAGCATAATTTGAGCACAAATTAATGAAGAAAACATTAAAATTTATGAAATTAACTTCAAAATATCATAGAAGGTCATATAAATATATATATATATATATATTAACAGGGCCCGATTACCCTTACAACTGAGGGGAAACACAAATCCATTTGGGGGCCCCTGGCCCTACTGACAGCTTGCGTCTCGAGACTCATACAAACATCTCGAAAAATTTATAAATTTTTTATTAAATTTTGTAGTTACCTGCAATTAGAGACAAGTAAATTCGCTTAAAATGTAGACAAGTAAATTCACTTAATTTTTGTACCAAAATATAAACTGGTGAAAGCCTATATTTACCACAATATATGAAATTATTCCATTATAAATGAATGTGTAAAAGCTTCATTAGCATATTTCCTACATAATCTAGAAATGATAGTTGTGCAGTCAGGTGTACTGTGACTTTTTATAATGAGACAATTCTTTTAGACCACAAGCTTAAAATCCGGGGACCATTTTTTGCTTAATTTGGGGCCTTTTAAAAATTTTCTAGGGGAAGCACATGCTTCTCGTGCCTATTGGGTAATCAGGGCCTGTATATTAATGGAATGCAGTATATTTTAACTAAACAATTAAATTAATCATAAACGATGATCTTTATCGTTCCTTTCCTTCATTTCGATGCTTACACAAATTTATTAGACATTAAAATTAAAATAATTTAACTTTTAAACGAATCAAATACAAACGTTTAAAAGTATTTAAAAATATATAATTTAATTTTTTAAATATATTAAAATGATTACACAAGACATAATTCACCGATCATCAATTCTTGTAAAAAAATCAAAATTTCAGAAAGAATGTTTATAATTAGTTTCAAAATACATCTTCTGCTTTCTTAAACTTTATAAAAATGATTTTTTTTTTTTTTTTTTTTTTTTTTTGTGAATTTGTACGCGAAATGCAAAATGAAATTTCTTCAAACACACACTAGATTATATGCAATATAATTTAAAGAACATATTTTAAAGATACTTGGCATATTTTATCTGAACAATTTAACAATCATATAAACAGTGAATTTTCTACTCCTTTTTCCTCAACATATGCTAATGAAATTCTCTTTAGATATAAAATACTACTATATTCATTAATTTATAAATTGACGTTTTAAAATTGAATGACTCGTAATGCTTTTCTAAAATTAATAAGTTTCATTTTTAAAATAACAATCAAATAACTACAAAATCTGCAATGTCCCGCAATGCAAAATATAAATATTAGAATATATATATATATAATTTAATATATATATATATATATATATATATATATATATATATATATCAATTGATAACCAACACGAAATGTACTCTCGATAGCAAAATAATTTTTTTCAGATGTTATAAAATAATTGTATTTTATCATTAATTAAAGTTACATTTACCTTTTAATTATACAAAGATCTTGGTAGATGACTTATTTTCCAATTGTACAGGGGAAAAAAACTTCATATCAAATTTTACGAACCAATATCGTTATCGTAACGACATAACTAAATGCTATTATAAAAGGAGGGTGAAATTTTTTTTAAATACATTTCTTTAATATTTGAATACTTTTGAGTGTCCCTGTGCACGAACCATTTGCTTCATCTCAACGAAAAGTTTACTGTAGCATCCCTATATGATACACATTTAGAATACCGAGTTTGGAATTCCTGCTATTATTTGTTCTTGAGATATGCTGATAACAGACACACAGACATCCATCCATCCACACAGACCATTCTTTAAAAACATAATTTTCGTATTCAGGGGACCTCAGAAAATGAAATATAACAAAACTCACGTTCGAAAATTTGACCTAAAACAATACTTTCTCGACCCTATGGTAAGGGAAAGTAAAAAATCAATAATTAAATGTTTGCATGATATATATATATATATATATATGTAGTATATGAGCTGGGCGTCTAGGGGTGGGGCAATGAAGAGGTGCGATTAAGATAACTAAAAACATTTATTACGTTCACAACACAGTTTACACAAAGATAAAATGATAATAATAGCAGGGTTTCCATCAATAACATTTGCTGGTTTCGAGGCCTAATACACCTAACAAGCTCTCTTCATTACTAGGACTAACAGAAAGTAACATATATGAGCACTGACTCGCTCTACAATTCACATTAGTACCTACGCGTACTATTTCTAATAAGTGAGATTATGGTATAGAGCTCTCCATGGCTCTACACACTTATACAGAGCACAACAAGCTCTAATTAGCAGAAAAATGAGCCTGTCAGCCTACGCGCTGAAGGTCTCAACCGATCTCCACTACAGCCAGATCTCAACTCCTCCGTTTGTCATCTCGTTCAATGATAAGCATCAGAGACAGCGCCATCTGTTGGCTCTGCAAGGAACTTCCCACAACGCTCTGCCATTCTGATGTTGCGGTGACCTCACCGTAAACCAACCTGGGATACTAAAGGATATCTGCAAAATACAATTAAAAGAAAAAAAAAAACAAAAAAGAGAAACAGACATTAAAAAAATTATGTACATAAAAATTCACAGTTAACTTTTTCTGTAATGTTTATCAGTCCATTTAGTTCAGTCTATTTAGTTTGTGGACCATAATTTCATATGGTCTGCAGAAGTACTAGTATGTATAGGTCCTTCGTGATCGCCTATCTTCTCGACTTCATATCTGTCTTTGTTCTTTACTCGCACAACTTTATAAGGACCTAAGAATTTTGGTCTTAGTTTCATGCCGGTTCCAAACTGAGTTCGCTGGATGGCAACTAGATCATTAATTTTATATACATGGGCTTTCTTTCTCTTCTTGTTGTAACATCGGCGATTTTCTTCTTGAATCTTAAGAATATTTTTTCTTGCTTCTTCACGAATGGTGTGAAGATTATCAAGCATGGAATTTATCCTTTCCTCTTCGAGAAGTTCTAGTATTCTCTTATCTTCTTTCTTTCTCATTGTTACTCCAGTGAGTAGTTCAAAAGGAGTTCTTTTGGTACTTCTCGATGTGGTGGAATTAATAGTTCTCTGAACAGCCTCAACAAACTTGTACCACTTGTTAGGGTCATTTATACATAACTTGGATAATACAGGAATGATTGTTCGATGAAGTCTCTCAATTTGACCATTCCCTCTTGGGATTCCGGTTGTGATGGTGTCATGTTCGATTCCCTCTGATTTACAGTAATCTGCAAACTCCTTAGATATGAACGCAGGTCCACGATCGGATATTATTCTTGCGGGGTTACCAAAAATAGCAGCTTGCTGTTTTAATTTTTGCAAGGCGTCTGCTGAAGAAGTTGATTTGACTGGATATAGCCACGAAAATTTACTAAATCCATCGATTACGGTGAAAATGTGATTGTAGTTTTTGTTAGTTGTTGGTAATGGACCCACAAAATCGATGTGATACGTGGATAATGGTATATCCCCTTTAGGGATAGGGTTCAAAAAACCTTCTCCTTTTCCCTGTTTCTTATTTACGAGAATACATTCTACGCAACTTTTTACAACGTTATCTACGCATTTTTTCATATTAGAAAAATAGTAGTCTCTTTTTACTAACTCTTCAGTTTTATTAGCCGAAAAATGTCCTAAGGCATGACATTTCTTTACGACCTCAAGTTGCATGATCTCTGGGACAATTAGTACATCCCTATCATTTAACACTTTATATAAAACATTATTTTTTAACACATATTCGTCATTTTGGTTTTGTTGTAAAAGAGATTTCATAGTATTGATAAACTCATCATTTTCTTGAGCAGTAGCAATACGATGAGTAAGGGTATCAGTTGTTACAGTCATTACAGGGTGTCTGCTAAGCGCGTCAACATGCTGCATTTGTTTACCAGGTCGATGTTCTACTTCGTAGTCGAATTCCTGTAGCAGGAAAGACCACCTGGCTACCTTAGGTGTCAATTCACGTTTATCTAAAGTTTTAGTGAATGCTTGACAGTCAGTATAAATTTTAAATTTACTACCTAACAAATAGTTCCTAAATTTTTTAAGGGCTTCTACTATCGCTAACACTTCTAACTCATAACTACAGTATTTTTCTTCTTGTACAGAGGTCTTTTTACTCATATAATGGATTGGATAGTACTGTCCATCGTCATCTTGTTGTAATAGGATTGCACCGAATCCTAATTTAGATGCATCTGTATGAACTTCTAACTTATAGCCTTGCTTAAAAAGGTGTAAGACAGGTGCATTAGATAAAATGTCTTTAAGCTTTTGAAAAGCTAATTTCTGCTCTTGCTCGAATTTAAATGGAGTGGAAGCACGTAATAAGTCACTGAGTGGTCTTGCTATGTTGGCATATGAACGAATAAATTTTCTAAAGTAACCCGTTAAACCTAAGAAACTCTGCACTTCCCTAGCATTACGGGGTTCTGGGAAATTTTGTACTGCGAGAGTTTTTTCTACTGAGGGTTTAATCGTGCCATTCTCAATTATGTGACCTAAGAAATCGATCTTACGTTTCAAAAACTGACATTTCTTTAAATTTAACTCTAGACCAAATTTTGATGCCGTTTCTAACACACGTTTTAATTTATCTAACCCTTCATTCTCATCTTTAGATGGAATAATTATATCATCTAAATAAATAATTACAGTACCATCTTTTAATAAGTCTTTAAACACATAATTTACATATCTTTGAAATACTAAGGGACTATTACATAATCCATAGGGAACTTTTAGAAACTCATACTGGGCATTATCGGTCACAAAAGCTGTATATTTCCTACTTTTTTCCTCTACATCAACTTGTAAAAACGCATTCTTTAAATCTAGTGTCGAAAAAACTTTACCCTCCCCTAATCTATCAAATAAATCTTCAATATTTGGCAACGGGTATTTATCTTTAATTATTTTCTTATTTAAAGCACGATAATCACAGCATAACCTTATTCCTCCATCTTTTTTCCTACACACCACTATTGGCGAAGCATAATTTGATGTACTTTCTCTAATTATACCATCCTTTAACCATTGGTCAATTTGTCTGTCCACCTCTGATTTCTCTACAAATGATAATCTGCGAGAGCGTGAGCACACTGGTATATCATCAGATAAAATAATGGACATTTTTAAATCAGTACTTTTTGTTTTAACTGGCTTATAACTTTTTATTAATTCGCTTAATTTCTCTTTTAACGACTTATCTAAAATATAACTGACATCGAATTTTTCTTCTTCTGAAAAATTGCACATACTTGAAAAAAAAGTATCTATTTCATTTTCCTTTCGATCGAATACAGGAAAAGAACACTCATTTGCTTCATCGAAATTGCTTTCCCCCGAATTTAGAAGACTATCTTTCCCCCCTACGCTGGAACTCGAAACATCTGCTTCCTCTTTATTTTGTTGTTTCAAAATATGAAAGATATTATTAGGCAGAATTACGTCGCATGTCAAATTGTTGCATAAAGCACCGATTATGTTTATTGAATCATGATTAGGTAAAGATATTTTAAATTCAGTCAGATTTGCATCTTTCTTTTCATTAAAGCAGCTAACTAGAGTGGTTGAAGAAATAACATTTTTAGTCTGTGGAATGCTATTTTTATTTACAATTAGAATCGAAGAACCAGAATCTTTTAACCCTTTAAGTGGAATATCATCCACTAAAATATCAACATATTCGAGCTCATTAACAATTAGGTTAATCGGACTTGTTTCGGATTGAACTACTGAATTCGTTGGAAGATTTTCACGGAATTCTTTTTTCTCTGAACTACGTTTAGGGCACACTCTAGCGAAATGAAATGTTTTCCCTTTTGCACCACAAATATAACACATTCTTTCATGCTTTTCGTGAGTTTGATTAGATACCGAATTACGTATTATGGGATCTTTATTATTATAATGTGTCTTTCTAAAAGGAGTTTTGTTTACAAACCGCTTATTCTCTGAACTTTCGTTTCGCGTACTATTATTAGTTTCAATTAACGATTTACCTCTAGAAGAGTAGAATAAATCACACTCTCGACCTAACTCGTTGGGTTTAAACCAATTTTGACCTTCTCGAACACTAATATGTTCCTTAGTTCTAGAATCCAACGTTTCATATATTTTATCGGAAACTATAAGATCACACAATTCCTTAACATCGTTAACCCCTCTCAATCTACAATAGTAATCAAAAGAAGCACTTAGACGCGAAGCGAATTGGACATGAGATTCTGACGGATTACGCAACGCATTTTTAAAATTACTTAAACATTCACGCGGCGTTGGTTGGAACTGTCTTAAAATTAATTCCTTAACTTTTTCATAATCGTTAATCTCTTCGGAGGTTACGTACGCAAGAACCTGATTACATTTATCTCCCAATAAATTAATCAATATTTCCGATTTAAATTTAGGGGGTACATTTTTAGAAACGAATGCTTTTTCAAGGGATTGAAAAAATAAGTGCAAAGCTTCCGGTTTCTCAGGTACTGAAATGGTTAATGTTCGAATACTTCTAATTAAATTTTCTAATGATTGTGAAGTAGTTTCTGAATTTGATTGCTCAACATTATTACTAGAATTATTTGCTGCAGCCTGTAACTTTAAATTCTGTAACTCTATTTCTTTTTCTAACTGGGATAATTTAATTCTTTCTATCTCAATTTTGGTTTGTTCTTCTACAGATTTCAACTTTTGTTCTTCTACTAACATTTTAATAACACCTCTAACAAATTCTAAATCATTTTTATAAATATCAGAGCTCTCAATCAAAGTTTTGATTTCAAGTACCTTAGCTTCCGCCGGAACAGTTAGGCCTAATTCTTCAGCAATTGTTCTTAAATCTGCTTTTCTAATACCTTGTAACACGTTTTGGGCCATTATAACTCTAAATAATTATTTATACCAAAAAATATTTCAATACTTCTACCAAATTAATATCATACTTAAATAGAAACAAAATAATATGAGAACAATTTTCTCAAAAAATGATTCTATGGTTTTTGTTCTCAAATCAAAATTATCATGATTTTTAAATAACCACATCCAGAACAATTTGTAATATACAACAGAATACTTAGATCATCTTATATATTTCTTAATTATTACACATATTTCATATAATATCACCATTATCATTATTGTTCTCTATTTAATAATTGTTATCACTTTCGTTTTAAAATAATATTGTTATAATATTGTTAAAATATTATTGCAAACAGTAATAAGCAAAATTATAAAAGATTACTCAGAATATGTTTTTCAATCATAATTCTTATTTTTATTCATTCTTCTCAAGTTATATTATTTATTTTATTTCATCACACATTGAAACCAAAAGTGTTCTCAAAAGTATTTCACCATTAATTTCTAATTCAAAATAGTAACTCAAACTCTTTTTGCTCAATATATGCATTAATCATTATTATCCACTATCAAACACAATGATAAATATATAACAATAACAGTTACCTTTTATAACTTGTTGGTGGTAATATCGCGGCAGAGTCCCCACTTGTAGTATATGAGCTGGGCGTCTAGGGGTGGGGCAATGAAGAGGTGCGATTAAGATAACTAAAAACATTTATTACGTTCACAACACAGTTTACACAAAGATAAAATGATAATAATAGCAGGGTTTCCATCAATAACATTTGCTGGTTTCGAGGCCTAATACACCTAACAAGCTCTCTTCATTACTAGGACTAACAGAAAGTAACATATATGAGCACTGACTCGCTCTACAATTCACATTAGTACCTACGCGTACTATTTCTAATAAGTGAGATTATGGTATAGAGCTCTCCATGGCTCTACACACTTATACAGAGCACAACAAGCTCTAATTAGCAGAAAAATGAGCCTGTCAGCCTACGCGCTGAAGGTCTCAACCGATCTCCACTACAGCCAGATCTCAACTCCTCCGTTTGTCATCTCGTTCAATGATAAGCATCAGAGACAGCGCCATCTGTTGGCTCTGCAAGGAACTTCCCACATATATATATATTTTTTTTTTTTTTTCCCATTATTAAAAAAGAACTTCGAGATTAGTAATTTTTTAATATAATGCAAAATATATATATATATATATATATTTTAACTTAAAAGTGTATTTAATTTAGCATTTGAATTATTTTTCTTAAAAAAATAAAACCTTTATAAAAATTGAAAAAAAAAAAAATAATAATAATTCCAATATAAATTCGATAAAGGAATGCAAAATGGAAGTATGACAAGTTGATCGCGAAACCATCATGAACGTAATAAATCTACGTCCGCAAAAATTACGAAATACTCTTTCCTGATATGAACAATGTTTTATTTTATCTTCTTTTCCTGCAAGTGACAATACCAGGAAATTCTTGTTTTTAAATACAATAACTTCGCTTTTACGTTTCCGTAGGACCCTCAGACACAAAACATAGCTGCGAAACCAACTGCGGAGAAATTATACAATGTAAACATAAACAATGCTTTATCGATTAAGGGAAAGCATGATTTTTTTAAAACTAAAAATCGATGTATATACTAACATATCTGAAAAGTTTAGTGTTGTACAATATATAATAAACAATACGCTGTCAAATATATCACTTACATTAAGCTTATATTATGTACTGAAATATATTTATTTCAATGAATTATTCTATCTTTTGCGTCACGCCATCCAAAACTGAAAGTAAAATATATGGAAATGTTTACTTTGTGTCATTTCATCCAAATAAATTGAAAATGCATGCAAATAGATATTGTGCTGCAAAGAAAAAAAATTGTGAAATTTTTTTCAGTTTTGGATGGCGTGACGCAAAAGATAGAATAATTCATTGAAATAAATATATTTCAGTACATAATATAAGCTTAATGAAAGTGATATATTTGACAGCGTATTTGAAAATTAAAAGCAATATTTCAATGTGCACATATACTTTAATATGCAAAACAAAATAATTGCAGTGAAATTTAAAAACAAATCATTTAATGTAACACCACCGCGTTACTGGAATTTCATATAATTTCTTTTAAAACACATGCTTTCATAGTATAAGAGATGTGAATGGAAAGGTATCAATGAGTAAATGCTATATATTATTTTATGTTGAAAATAACGTTTACACTGTAAATATAAATAAAAGGAAAAAGCAAATTCAAGTAAGAAAATCTATGTATAATTTAACTAATATCAAAGCGTCACTGAAAATTTGATATCATTATTTTTAAGAACCGTATTTCTAATTCTTATAGCCATAAAGTACAGTGCTGCGTCACAAACTTTTAACCCGTTAAGGGTTTTTTGTATTGATATAATAAACAATAATTTAAAATATCAGCTTTAAAATAAGAGCTTTTTAAATATTTTTAGCAATAGAGCAGCATTTTATGGGAAATAAACCTTCTCAGAAAAATGAATTTTACGTACTGGCTTATCAAATGGTGTTGGGGTTAAAGCCAATTGACTGCACTTGGGTCATAGGTCTGGGTAAAATACTTCTCGGTGAAGGGGAGCGGGCGGGGAGGGGGGTTCTAAGGAATGTTGGCCCGTATTTATGAGAGTTTCGGTGAAAACCACCAAAAAAAAACTCAGAACGGCTAGTGGACAACGCGATCCAAGATCGAACCCGGTACTTCCCATCTATCAGCTTCGAGAGCAAAACATCTCGACACTAGTGGGACCCTGGATTACCAAAAGAAAAAAATTTTTTGATCTTGAAATTTTACTTAGAGTACTTAAAAACACAATGTTTATAATTTTAAGCATGCGTTAAAATGTGTTTATTTATTTAAGTTTAAACAAAAAAACAATGAACGGAGATCTCCTAGACCTGAATAAACTAATTTTAAATTATCAAAATAGAGAAATTAAAAAGAAACTTACCTGTTTTCTTTTGTACTTGTGATTGAAGTCAAATCTGCTCTTCATGTCCTTCAAAACTTCCTGAAATTGGGGATTCTTTTCGAGGCCTTCTTCTAAAAGAATGTACGCTCGCCAATTCAGCGAGTCAAAGCCCCAGTGACATGTTCGGTTTTCTTTTTGATGGTGAGCGTGACAGACGAATTTCTGAGGGCTGAAGATACCATGGCACTCAACACATTGAATACACCTTGCGTGATGGTCTGTATACAAGTCGGGCATATACAAGCCCGTGCACCGTCCAAAGCATTCGTGATAAACTTTCACTTGAAACAAGGGCTTCATGTCCGGATTTGGGATAAACTTCGGTGGATTGCTGTCCAACAGGGCGGCACAAAGTCGTTCGGCGTCTGTTTTAGTAATGAGGCCGCAACTGGGCGCGCTCAGAGGCAAGACACCAGTCGCTTTCAGGACTTCAAGCTGTTCTGAATTGCAGCGCGAGCAGAATATATGCAAAGTGTCACACACACTATTAATCTGTGCCAAGCTAAATCCTCTTAACACTGTGTTCAGAATCTGTGGTAAGCACAGTCGCTCCTCGCCACCAACACTGAAACAAGAGATGATTTCCGATTCCAGGACAGTTTCTGATTTGTCGCACCGACCCTGGTCAGCCGGTGTAAAAATCGGTGGCTGTTGGATGGGGAACGGTGGTGGTGCCACAAAAGGGTCGTATTCGGCTGTACTACTACTGCTTTTCACAGCTGTACTTTTGCTACAACTACTACTATTATTACTACTGGTTGTTGTACTGCTCAGTTTCGATTTCGGTATACACTCGTAGGGCTTATCGATACTGGTCACTGTGCATGCAGGATCCGGTGGGCTGACCGCTGTGGTAGGTTCCGACCCCGACCATACTCCCATGACACTATTTGGGCCATGAAGACTAGTGGTTGCTGCTGCTTGATAACTCTTCAATACTTTCTTCAAATGCGGCGTGTAAACATGCCGCTTTGAATTATCTTCACCTGCTTCCATAACAGGGCCCTTTTCATTTGTCAAAAGTCCCGGGGCGGTCGCCAATCGCCTTCCGAGAAGCAGGGTCCATCATACAATACACCCCACAGCTCCACTCATTCATCGCGAAAACACTTCTGAGGGACCATCTTTCAGTTGTTATGTCTGCGCTCCAAGGCTACAGTAACCAGTCTGGTCGCAACGATGGCATTGCCGTTCTGCACACGTACATAACCCCGCCTTAGAAAATCGTGCTGCAGTATTATCGCCAAACCAAGGAAGCCAATCTAAAATTTCGTTAAAAATAACACGTTATGATTCATCTGAAGTATCCATTTTGATTTACAACCTTCTTTTACAAAAATTTAAAAAATAAACTATAACGTAGAATGGAGTTCGCTGTTCCGTCAGCTACGCTCCATCCCTACTCTGAAGCTTTCGAAGCTGGAGTAAAATCAGAGGACAACTGAGAGGAGAAAAATCGAACTACATGACCTTGTTTATCGCTCTTTGGCGAGAGATAGGATTGCTTTCCGTTGAATTTTTTTCCCGTATTGGTTCAAATATTTTGCATAAAAATATTAGTATATTTATCTTCTCCTTATTTATTTATGTTTTTATAAAACCATTATTTTATTATTCATTAAATTTGTTTAATTTCATTTCACATATAAAAAGATCAATGGCATTTTATACAGTTAGTTTGGAATTAAAATAGTCAAGTTGAATAATTAAATTTTTACTGCATAAAATTAATTTCCTTTCTACAACAGTTCTTAAAATTAATATAATAAGCGATTGATCTTATTTTTAACATGTTAATAATGAAAATACCTTTTTATAAAGCTAAGTTAATATTTAATAAGAATAATAGATTTGTAGTTTTTTAAGCCGCATTTAATTTTTAATTTTTATTTTATTTAATTTATTTTAATTATTATTTATTTTTAAAAAAATTTAAAAGGATAACGAATTTCCCCTATTAGGGAAGAGATACAAGCTGTGGAAGGTAAAAACAATAATAATAATTATTATTATTATGCATATTAATGTAAGACACATCGAGTGACCAAAATTATACCAGATGAATGATTCCCCACCCTTTCACTCAAAAAGGCACCAATTGTAATTGTCCAATTGTATTATTACTTTTGAAACCAGATTTTTTTTTTTTTTTTTCTGTAATATTATTAATTTTCCTCTGTATAGCCCAGAAAGTTCTAGTGTCAAAAGTAATCATACAATTGAGCAATTACAAAATTCGTAAAAGTAATATTTTTTACTATACTTAATATTGAATCGATGTACTTCCATTCCGTATTTTATGAGCAATACTTTTCATACTGGAATTTTTAAAAAGTTTTGTAATATATTAGTTAAACCATTTTTACACTATGATGAGATGAGGTGGAGGGAATACTTATATCCCCACCAATGAAGCGATGCTCTTGTACATAATTTTTTTTTTTTTTATCCTGGTTAATTATTACTACTATTATATATATATATATATATATATTAGAATGATTGTTTAAAAATATTTCTCTTTGTGCACAGTTATATGAAATTTTGGCCTATGTTGTCACATTAACAATTTTGAAAAAAAAAAAAAAAAAAAAAAAAAAAATCTGGTGTGTCACTCACACGACTTTTTCTCACCCTGAAATTTAATACTATAAAAACAGGTTGGAGATTAAGAGGTAAGATGACAATGTTATGTAAACATATGTTAAACAATTCAAATTAGGCTTCGGAAGAGTTTTATATGATAATTAGTTCTGTGTGAGGGGGGCGGTAGCCCCCCTCAACCCCCCGTTTCATTAATGCACCTACATTTATATAGAATTCAATTCGGTTATAAAAATAATTCTGTCTTTAAAAAATAATTTTTTTAAATTATTATTTAAAAAAAATTATCTTTTATGATAATGCAGACGATTTCCATATTAGAGAAGTAGTATAACACCAAATATCCAAAAAAAAAGTCCATTTTATTCTCAATATTAAAAAAAAAAAAAAAAAAAAAAAAAAAAAACGATTTTTTTTCTAAGTTTTTTTTCGTTAAAAGTAAAAAAAAAAAATAGATAACTTTGTTTTAAATTATCGCAGATCGATGGTTCAACCATTCGTTTTAAAGGTATTGGCGAGCTCTTTTGAAAGATACCCATCAGGAAAATTTACTCCCCTCGAGGGGGGACTTCCCCCCCGGGGGGAGAAGAGGCTCCTACATACACATTTATTTTTCCCAGTTGACTATCTCTATTACAAAAAATACATATTCGTTTCATTTGGTTTAGTGCAGTCTATAGACTTTAAACTCTACTAACCTGCAATTTTCCCCCATAGACGTAATGTATTAAAATTGTCTTGATTGTCCCTGTACACGAACCATTTGCTGGATCTTAACGAAAAGCTTACTGTAGCATCCCTATATGATACACATTTAGAATACCAAGTTTGGAATGTCTGCTACTATTTGTTCTTGAGATATGCTGATAACAGACAGACACACGCACAGACATACACACAGACCAACCGCTAAAAACATGATTTTCGTATTCAGGAGACCTCAAAACGTGTAAATATAACAAAATCTGACTTTCGAAAATTTGACCCAAAAACAATACTTTCTCTACCTTATGGGTAAGAGAAAATAATTAAAAAGGGGAAGGGGACAACAAGGCTACTGTTGACGATACTTTATGAGTGGACTGTATATCATTTTAATAATTACTATTCTGAAGCTATTACTTCACCAACATTTAATTAAACTATTATACATATCGTATGTACATATTTACAGTTATTAGAGGACGTATTAATAACGTATTCAAATATGTTGACACCATAGTCAACGCAAACTATAAAAAAGGTGAACCATATCACCGAACAAGATAAACAAGAGAGATGTTACTCTTATACCGAAAAACAATACAACTACTCCGCTAAAGCGGGAATGCAAGTGAACAAGAGATGCGCGCCAAGGCTGCGCATATAGCCAAACTAAGGTGAGCGGCAACATACCGGCCCACCTTGAAACATTGTTTCAAAATTACAGTTCTAATATGCAATAGCATAATTATAATTAATTATACGAAAATATTATATATGCAATTTAAATAATAAAACTTATACAAGAGAAATATTAATAACATTGTAAACAATAAAATAATACAAATGAAATACAATAAACAAATTAAATTTAACTATATACATTATTCATTTTCAAACAATTTTTTTTTTTTTTTTTTTTTTTTTTTTTTACTTTTCCAAAGGCAAAAGAGCAATTTTGGAAATAGGTCGTTTATATGTCCCATTTCTTGTTTTAACCGAAACTACGCGTATTTTGTTATCCTTTCCTGGAATAATTTCTACTATTCTACCCAAAATCCAACTACATATGGGCAAGTTTTCTTCCTTTAATAATACCATATCCCCATTTTTAATGTTATTTGTTTCAAATTTCCATTTGTTTCTTTGTTGTAACGTATTTAAATAATGACATTGCCATTTTTTCCATATCCCTTGAACTATTTTAGTTAATTTTTGCCAGGTATCTAATCGATTACCTGAAATGCCAGAGAACTCGGGTTCGATCACCGCTGTGATGGGTCGACCAACTAAAAAATGGCCGGGAGTCAAGACGTCCAAATCTTCGATATCGTTTGAAAGGGGGGTAAGGGGTCGAGAATTGAGAATTCCCTCAATTTGACAAACAACGGTTAAGAATTCCTCATATGTTAATTTAGCGTTTCCTACTGCGCGTTTCAAATGATACTTAAACGATTTTACGCCTGCCTCCCATAGCCCTCCAAAATTTGGGGCACGGGGTGGCAGAAATTTCCAATTAATATTCTCTGAATTTAGAAAATTAGTAAGGTTTTCATCAGGCTGAGTAGCTAATCTATGTAACCTTTTTAATTCATTATTTGCACTAACAAAATTTGTTGCATTATCACTGAATAATGTTTGGGCTTTGCCTCGACTAGCAAAAAATCTTTTTAAAGTTGCGATAAAAGCTTCGGATGTTAAATCGCTAACCACCTCTAGATGCACGGCTTTAGTAGGCATGCAAATAAAAATACAAATAAAAATTTTGTTATAGATTCCTTTTCTTTGACCCCGATATTTAATTAAAAAAGGGCCACAGAAATCTATACCGGTACAATAAAATGGATGAGTCACATTTACTCGTTCCTTTGGCAAATTTCCCATAAGTTGATTGACCGTTAAAGGTTTAATTTTGTAACACGTTACGCAGTTACGAAATATTTTCCGAGCTAAAGATCTCCCACTAACTATCCAATATTTTTTCCTAACGTGGTATAACAAAGCTTGAGGTCCTACATGAAAGAATTTTTTATGGAAATGTTCCATAATCATAGAAGATAATTTATGGTCGTGGGGCAACAAAAGGGGATGTTTACTATCAAAATTTAAATTAGCATTTTCCAGCCTTCCACCCACTCTTAGGAGTCCCTGAGAATCTAAAATTGGATTAAAACAATTTAATTTACCTGATACGGGCTTCCTTTTTTCTAAGCAGATCAATTCTGCGGCAAACTGTGTATACTGTACCTGTCTAATTAAATGCACTTCAGAGTCGTTTAATTCGGTGCTTCGGAGTGGTCCAGTTACTCTATTTACCTTTGCTCTTGTATTCCTAATAAATCTAAAAATAAAACTACATATTCTAATTAATTTACAAAAATTATTTGTTAATGAAAACAAATGATTATAAAAGTTCTGGGAAGAATCCGTGGATTGGATTAATCCACACAACACTGCAGGGTTAGCGTCACCCTGGTGATTATATTTCAACTCACTAATCACAATACTATTATCACTGGGGGACAGATAGTCAGAGTCATTGTTTATGATACTACTGGATTTACTTAGAAAGTCTGGTCCCTGCCACCACAACTGATTATCCATTAAATCGGTGGTAGTTAGACCTCGTGAAATTAAGTCTGCTGGATTTTCAGCAGAGGACACATGGTTCCACTGAAAGCTTTCAGACAGTTCTTGAATTTTAGCAACCCGGTTGCCAACAAATGTTTTCAGTTTCCAAGGTTCGGTTTGGATCCAGGCAAGAGCTATTTGAGAGTCTGTATAGAGATAAATATTATTGATTTGTAATCTTAGAGATTTCAAAATTTTCACAATTAATTTGGATAACAAAAGACAACCAGATAACTCGAGTCGAGGGATAGAAACAGTTTTTAGAGGTGCAACTTGAGATTTGCTGCTAACCAAATTGGAGACAATTTCAGAATTATGAATAGACTGAATATACACGGCTGCTCCAAAAGCTAATGACGATGCGTCGGCGAATCCGTGTAAGTTTATTTGTTGTGCTTCAGGAATTAAAACATAACGATTTATTCTAAGTTGTTCAAGAGCTTTTAACGAAGTGACGAATTCTAGCCAATTTTGAGCAATAGGGCTTGGAATAGGGTCATTCCAGTCCAATTTTAATTTCCATAGTTCCTGCATAAACAACTTGGCTTTGACAATAACAGGATCGATGAGACCCAATGGGTCGAAAATACGAGCAATGTCTGATAAAATGCTTCTCTTTGTCATAGACTTTAACTGACACAAATTTATTTTAAATGTGAAAGCATCTAAATTGGGTTTCCAGGCAACCCCTAGGGCTTTGGTTTCCTTATCAGAGAATGTGTGTACTCAGGGTATGTCTCTTTAGAAAAGTCAAGTAAAGAAATATGATTTGCATTCCATTTATGTAAATTCATTCCAGCGTTTTCTAACAAGTGTATAAGTTGTTTTTGAAGCTCCCTAGTAGATTCTAACGATTCTTCCCCACTTATTATATCGTCCATATACGAATCATGTAGCAAAATATCGGATGCCTTCGGATATTTCTCGGCTTCTTCAAGGGCTAATTGCTTCAACGTTCTAATGGCTAAAAAAGGGGCACAAGCGGTACCGTATGTTACGGTATTAAGTTCACAGGTTTCAATTTCTGAGTTCACATTATCTTTCCATAAAATTCTTAATAATTTTCTCTGATCCTCGGTAATCATTATTTGGCGATACATTTTTTCAATATCGGCCAAAAACACAAATCGGTGTTGTCGAAAGCGTAACATGATTTCATACAAATCTTCATTAACGACACCTTTATAAATTATGTCGTTTAATGATATTCCACTAGTTGTCGGACTCGAAGCATTAAATACAACGCGAAGCTTCGTAGTAGATTTTTCGGGCCTATAAACGCCATGATGCGGTAGATAATAACAGCCAGAATCATTTAAATTATCAACAATTTTTGTCATATGATTTAAATTAGTGTATTCTTTAACAAAATCACAATAAAGATTTCGCATGGTTGGATTCTTTTCTAAACGATTCCATAACTGCTTGAGCCGTTTTTCTGCGATAGATTTAGACTCCCCAAGGACACTAGCATCTTCCTTCAAAGGCATGGCTACCATAAATCTTCCCGATTTATCTCTCCGATAAGTTTCTAAAAAATGTTTCTCACACAATTGTTCTTCCTGACTAATTGCACGTAAGTCAATTTCAGGAGCTTCTATTTTCCAGAATTTTTGAATGGTTTCATTAAGATAATCATTGCATGCAGTAAAACCGCAAAAAGTATTTTCAGATACATTGTGGTCTATGGTTCCCGCAGCAATATGCCCAAAAACGCTATTCTGAAAGGTGAATTGTCCTATTTTAAATGTATCTGCTTTTAATATTTCATAGAAAAATTCAGCACCAACTAAAGCATTTATTTTAGATTTTTTCCAAAATTCACTATCAGCTAATTCAAGGTCATGTGGTAGATTTAAACTTCTTATGTTTATATTGTGTGAAGGAATGAATTCTGTTATTTTAGGTGTAATTAAAAATTCAATTGGTTCACTAAATGAATCATCTTTATTGGAAATAATGGTACGTACTGAAGATTTCACATTTGTTATCTTACCATTAATTCCTGAAATATGAATATCGCATTTCCTTTTTTGCAAATTCAATAAATGAGCGAGTTCTCTGTCTAACATGTTACATTGACTACCATTATCAAGAATTACACGAACCGGAATCTTTTTTTTATTGCTACTTTCCAAATAAACTATAGCAGTTGACAGCAATATATGTTTTTTACTTTTTAAGATTGGATCATTAATCTCGTTATATAATGTCATCGAAACCTCTTTTTTTTCCTTCTGCAATTGAGAATATGAATCATCATCCGAAGGAGACAGGTGCCGTATGTCTGCATCTGTCTGGTTATTTGGATTTTCTGTTTGCGGTTTAGATGGAAAATTATTACTTTTTGTTTCCGGCAGAAAACGATGTAGGAGTGGATTGTGTCTTTTAGAACACATATAACAGGATTGCTTACTCTTACAATTCGATACCTGATGCTTCGATTTCAAACAATTAATGCATAACAAATATTTTTTGACTGTTAGGAATCTGTCGTGTTCATTTAATTTTAAGAATTCACAACATTTAGATAAAGAATGATTTCTTTTACAAAGGGGACAGTTTTGATCGTTAAAAGAATCATTTTTAGAAAAGAAAGTTTTTATTCTAGTACTCTTTTCCGCATTCATTAATTTCGGTTTCGTATTCGAAACGCATTGTAAGTTTTCTAACACCAAGCATCTTTTTTGTAAAAAGTTAATGAAATCGCACCATGTTGGCAATTCTGTAGAACTTAAAGATAATTCAAATTGTTTTTTAGTTTCTTTATCGATCTGTTTAAGAACTAAATTTATAAGTAAGGCCTCCGTAAAGGGATTCAATTCCAATCCTATACCTTTGAGTGCTCGAATATTTTTTTGACAGCTATCTGTTATTGTTCGCAAATTTTTAACTAAATCTTGAGACAGATTCTCTACGTTCAATATCTCATTTAAGTGAGAATTTACAATCATTCTTTTGTTTTGGAATCTATCTACCAATGCTTTAAAAAGCGAAATATATGAATCGTCTTCGGTAATTACATCTAGTGCTCTTCCACAAAGTGTAGATTTTAGATAATATAACTTTTGATTATCTGAAAGTTTATCATTCTGATCAATTAAGGTTATAAATTGATCTTTAAAACTATACCATTCATTATATTGTCCATTAAATTTGGGTAAAGGAATTTCAGGTAAACGAAAATTGATAATAGAATTATCTGCTTTAGATTCATTTGAAATAATTTCATTTACATTTTTACTAATGTTATTAGAGTGTAAGAATTTTCGAAGCCTTACCTCTAATTTTTCTGCCTCTTCTTCCAATTCTGCGAAGGCGTTCAATTGGACTTCCAGTTCCGATTCATCAGCTATTTCGTAATACTGGATTTTCAAATTATCCAGTTTTGTTACTATTTTTTGCAGATTATCCTTCTTTATTTCTAAAGTTATAAGGTCTTTATCCTCGTCATTAACAGTCTCTAAATATGTCACTATCTTAGTCAATTGACCTTTCAAGGTTCCACGTTGTCGATTTAGGATAACTAATTTATTTTTATCCATAATTACTTTCATCAATGAGCACCACCACTATTTCATTATATTGCGATTGATCTTCCTCCTGTTCTACTAGACCAAATGTTGACGATACTTTATGAGTGGACTGTATATCATTTTAATAATTAATATTCTGAAGCTATTACTTCACCAACATTTAATTAAACTATTATACATATCGTATGTACATATTTACAGTTATTAGAGGACGTATTAATAACGTATTCAAATATGTTGACACCATAGTCAACGCAAACTATAAAAAAGGTGAACCATATCACCGAACAAGATAAACAAGAGAGATGTTACTCTTATAACGAAAAACAATACAACTACTCCGCTAAAGCGGGAATGCAAGTGAACAAGAGATGCGCGCCAAGGCTGCGCATATAGCCAAACTAAGGTGAGCGGCAACAGCTACCTTTGAGCGATATGCACCAAAAGCTAATCAGTATTAACTTACGTCAAAATCCAACCAAATATAAACTTATATTGAATTCCGTCCATTGGTTAGTGAGATACAAACAATCAACAAAATTGTAGAAACACATACATAGACAGATTTTTACTTTCCGAACACTATAGTGAGGAAAGTATTGTAATCATGTCAAAAATCCGAATTCGAGATTTTGATGTTTCTATACGTTTTGAGGTTCCCTGAGTCCGTTTTCACTATTTTTACGATGATGTATGTATGTGTGTGTGTATGTGTGTATGTATGTGTGTATGTGTGTATGTCTGTGAGTGAACACGCTAGCGTCTAAACGCTTTGTTCAATTAACCTGAAAGTTGGTACGCATATTGTAAGTCACCATAGTACGAACCCTATAGATTTTGGTGAATCTAGCACTTATAGTTTTTTTACAGGGACACAAAGAAAAATTCTTTATCATTATGGCCTATGGGAGCAAAATCTTAAAAGTGCGATAGCATCTAAACGCCTTATTCAATTGAGCAAAAAATTTATACACATATTATAGGTCACAAATACTCAATCTGTATAGATTTTGGAGAATCTAGCACTTATAGTTTTTTTACAGGGACACAAAGAAAAATTCTTTATCATTATGGTCTATGGGAGCAAAATCTTAAAAGTGCGATAGCATCTAAACGCCTTATTCAATTGAGCAAAAAATTTATACACATATTATAGGTCACAAATACTCAATCTGTATAGATTTTGGAGAATCTAGCACTTATAGTTTTTTTACAGGGACACAAAGAAAAATTCTTTATCATTATGCCTATGGGGCCAAATTTTTAAAAGTATGATAGCGTCTAAACGCCTTATTAATCTGAGCAAAAAATTTGTACACATGTTATAGATCACAGGTGAACTAACTGTATAGACTTTGGTGAATCTAGCACTTACAGTTTTTTTACAGGGACACAAAGAAAAATTCTTTATCATTATGGCCTATGGGACTAAATTTTTAAAAGTACGATAGCATCTAAACGCCTTATTGAATTGAGCTGAAAATTTATATGAGTATTATAAATCACTGTTGCACTAACTATAAGCATTTTGGTGAATTTAGCATTTATAGGTTTTTACAGGGACACAACGAAAAATTCTTTATCATTATGATCTATGGGCTCAAAGTTCAGTAGCGTTAAATAAAACAACGTGTAATAGATGGAGAAAAATACTCAAACACTCTATTATGGTTTTCTCTCTTTTGTTTGTTTAAGAACTCCTCTTTCTTTACTTTATCTACAAAACTGTTAATTACTCAATGTTCGGAAAGTCGAGTGGAGTCACTCCAGATTTTTTTTTTTTTTTAAATGGTCAAATCATATTCAGGATGTCTCGGAACGTGGAAATCCATCGGACACTGAAATTCGAAAATTTTCATGAATTCAATACTGTCTTTTTACGTAAATAGTACAAGTAAAAATGTAAAATACTGGTAGAAAACAATAACACCCTGATTGTTAGAAAATTTTAAACTTCCATCAATTTTTGCGACTGAATATATATATATTTAACTCCACAGATCCACTGTCATTGCAAATTGGAAAAAAAAAAAAAAAAAAAAAAAAAAAAAACTAAAGCTAAAATCATTCTCATTATTAGCGCAATTGCAGCTTGAATAAAAGAAATAATATAAATAAAAATTCCTATTGTATATTACGTTGTAAGAGTCATAAGTCCCATTAAGAAAGGAAAAAAATAAAATCCAAAAAATAAACAAATAAGTGAAAGTATAAGAATCATCAACACTTCAACAGGGACATATTGTATGCAAATATAGGGACATTTCTGTAAATTTGTAAGTCAGGGAGTGATAGACTTATGTGTCCAATTTAATTATGAAACAAAAGTATTCAATAGAACAGGAGAAAAAATAAATAAATGAATTAATGAAACCCAATAAAATCAAATACAACAAGAAAAAAGAAAAAGAAACATTTTGTATAAGTTTTAAGATCATTAAAGAACATTACACGAAAACTAATTTAAATTTTTAATTTAGTCTTATAGTGAACAGGTACAGTGAATAAACAAATCACTAAATTAATACACCACATTTTATAAAATAGAAATATTAATATATAAGATTTTTCTTTTTTCATATAACAATTAAAAAAATTAATTAATTAATTAATTAAAAAAAATATATTAAAGTCTTTAAAAATAGCTTAAAAAAAATAAATAAATAAACTATTTTTAATTACTATTCTAAATAGCAAAAATGAAGTTCTTTTAACAAGAATTTAAAAATTAATCTGACAGAGAACCTGCATGTAAAGTTTAAAGAATTTAAAATATCAAAGTATCTTTCATATAAATTTTAAATAATTAATTGGAGTACAGAAAAAAATAAAATAAATAAAAATAAATAAATAAGACTATTTTGTAATTTAGAAAATAAATTAATTTTTGGCCACCCTTTCTGAATAACGAAAATTAAAAACTTTTAATCAAAATCAAAAAGTAATTAATTAGTCAGAGAACATGTATGCATACAGAGAGAGAGAGAGAAATACAAAAAAACTTGGTATTTAGGGGTGGAAAACATCATAGAAATAAAAAAGATTTTTTTTTTTCTTAGTTTACAAAAAATTGTAATCAGCAATTATTTTGTGTCTGATAAAAAGCATCGAATTAAAAAGAACATATGACGTGGTTCGAATACATTTTAAACATTTTCCAAGCATACTTATCCATTATAGATTTTAATGTCAATTTAATTTACCTCAATGATAATTTACCTCCTTTTGTTTTTATTCATTGAGGAAGAATTTTCATAAAAATTATGTTTAATGCTTTACGATTTAATGAGAGACATAAAATATTTTATTTTCGTGTAGTCATGTATTTATCTAAAAATTGCACGTGCACCGTTCAATGTGTTAAAAAATATATATAGTTATATATATAAAAAAAAAACAAAAAAAAAACAAGATAATTAAGTTTGAATTTGAGTTGGTAATTTAAAGATGTCATTGATAGTAACTTTTTTCCTTTCTACAATATTAAGTAAAATTGATATTGTAAGAAATCTAAAATGTATCGAAAATGTAATTGAATAATTTGAAAGTGGTGTTATAAATTGAAAAAAAAAAAAAAAAGCTTCTGGAATATCCAATATGCAACAATTTTATGTATAAAAATGGAAAGAAAATGAATGCTTCCAAGAGATAACGTACTATGAAGCACTTTCGATAGCGCTAGATTAAATACTTTGCATGTATTGACTACAGAAAAAAAAAACAGGAGAATCGTAATCGATAAGTACTCCTCTGCCCCCCCCCACCGAAGAGGAGGGGGGCAACTATAATAATTCTCATTAAGTGCATCTATAAAAAATTTTGTCTTATAATGCTATATCAAAGTTTTTTAAGAAAAAAAAAGTTTTTCGATACTGTCCGTTTCGATACTGATTATTATTAACTTTTTCTTTCTGAGAAAAGAAAGAAACAGAAAAGACGATTTTGATGAAATTCTGGCAAAAGCAGAATTGAGTTTAGTACGGAGGATTATTAGTTTTTTTTGTTTTTGAAATTATAACATCGCTTTCAAATTATTCAATTACATTTTCGATAAATTTTCGATTCCGATAAATGTCCAACTATCGTAAAACTGGTATCGTAAAAATCCGTACTTTGAGACTAATAGTCCTCCGTCCTTAAAAAAAAAAAAAAAAAACTTATAAAACTGAAAATTTATTTCGAGGCATTTCTGCTTATATCCTATAATGTTTCTAATATTTTTTGTGTTCTCTGTAAATCAATTAATGATGGTAATCATTCCGCATTCTATCAGTATCTCACTTCTGTGCATCTTAATAATGTATATGTTAATTTTGTTGAATTCTGTTCTGTATAAAGATATTAAAATATGCTTTAAAGAAATACTTCTCATATATCTTAATGTATCCGAATTTTTTAGCGAGTCCCTATGTAGAAGCAAATAGTGTTATTATAGTATTTTTATTAGGAAACGTACTATAGTAGATTTGAATAACACACATCAGTTTCTTAAAAATATTTATGGAAATTCAAGAGGAGACAGACAGAAGAGATGCAAATCATGACCGGTTTTCAACTTTGTTGGAAAGTGTCAATAAAAATGAAGAAAGAAAAAGAAGAAACATATCTTTCTGTCTCAGTCGGAATGGAAGTTTTTTTTCCCCTCAATTTTTTAATTAATTAAATATTTCTTTTAATATAAACGAAGGTATCCCCGAGGTCAGCTGGTCTATTGTTCGGTTTTTATATGAATTTCAAAATTTTTGAGTAGCTGCTATTTTGAAACAAAATGGCGATCAAGTTAACCAATGAACTCAGTTTAGGTTTTTGTATGGCTATACGCATATCAAAGTTCAATAAAATCCGTACTTTATCTATAATAATAAAAGAAAAGGTTTGTCTGTCTGTCTGTCTGTTCTTTTATACGTTCAGCCCCTATTGAACGCAGAAGTACCAAAATTGACATACGGATGCTCAGGAGCCTTCCCGAGGGGCTCCTGAAAACAGAATTTAAAAATTTTGATTAGTTGTGGAGATATTAATTAAAATGTCCACTCATGTCTAATCTAAAAGCGATCTCAATGACTGAGAATTCACCGCCATTGCATAAAAAAAGATATTTTAACGGAGTTAAAAGCATAAAAAGTGGAAAATAAATTAGAAATATTTGTCCGATCGTTACGATTTCGATACCAAATGAAAGGGGCATTTTTTCTGAATCTAAGTGTGCATAAGTGGCTTATCGGTACAACAATTAGATTTTTTAAGATTAACTAAAGTATGAATTTTTTGTGGCAACATCATTTGAAATGCCAGACAATCGTCTGCCATGAAAAAGGAAATGATTGTAACCGATCAAGATGTCACGTGTTTTGTAGTGGGGGAAAAAATTGCAATTTTCAAATTTTTTCAAATTTTAATTCACGTTACATTTGAATTAATATTCGGCCTAGACAGCATATTATAAAGCTACTGTTCGATTTTCATGAAAATATGTGGATTAACAAAAAAAATTAGATTAAATTTTGTATTATTTTTTGCACTATTTAAATTGAGATATGCCGTTGAAATTTCGTAATATTTGGTTTTAACGCCCGATAATTCGATTCTGAATATTTTTGAAAGTGTAGAATTATTAGGAAGGGCTTGAGGGGGAGGGGAGGGGGGCGAAGGGGCAAAAAAAAAAAAAAGAGTTACAGCGTTTGAAATTGTTATTATTAGGTTTTAAGGAAAGACAAATCGATTGCGGATATTTTCAAGTGAAAAATTATTAGAAGGGACGGAAAGGGGGGGAAGGGGCAAAAACGTAGAAAAGAAACGGTTGTTTCGGAGAAAACAACGAAAAACCCAGAACGTCTTTATTCTTTTATATTTTGCAGAGTTTCGAATTCTGATACTCTTTTCACATTTCACACTATGGTTTTTTAACAGTATTTAGCCCGGAATTACGCAAGTTTCTGAGAAAACCACGAAAAAGTCAGACATAAATCATTTTATAATAGTGTTTATATCATTTTTGTATCTCAGCTTCTAATGAGCATAATTTCAAAAGTAATACAGTAAAATCCCGTTACAACGAACTTCACGGGACCGCAAATTTTATTCGTTGTAACGGGAATTTCGTTGTAACGGAATTCAATAGAAAATTAAACATTTCAATTCAGATCCTCATATCATAGTTAATTATAAAAATAGTAGTATAATACAAATTAGTAGATAATTAATTATTAAAAATAGTAATAAAAATTAGTAGTACCTTCTAATAACGTAAAGTTAGTACTAATACAATGTATAATATTTTTTATAGAATTGAAAAATTGACTTACCACCATTTCAATGATCTTCAAATTGTACAAGAAAAAATTTAATGCAGAAAATCAGTGATTTTTTTTTGTACAAGGGAGTTTGAAGCTGCGGACAATACAAAATTATGTACATGATTAATATTAGAAAAAATGTTATCTGGTACACTGCTCTGTAAAGAAATAAAATTGCGCACTCTTTCTAAGCTTTCTAAGGCTTCAGCAGATGTAACTTTTGAAGTAGTAATAACCTCATTTTCTTCATCTTCAGAACTTTCTTCATCATTTTCTAAAATGCGATCATCAACAATAGACTGCACAATATCTGTCTCTGTTAATGAATAACAAGTTGCAGCATTGTCATCTGCAGTTAAAAAATCTTTAAAGCTTATGCTTTGAGACACACCAGATTTTTCTTTTACTAAGTTCCAAACGGATTCGATCTCATATTCGACTGTCTGCTCCTCATCATGTAGTACATCGCTAGATCCTTGAGCCGTCGATTCTTTATTTAAATCCTGGTCAATCTTCGCGTGTTTCCAACAGTGGGCTATTATTTTCTGGCTTATATCATCCCACGATCCACAGATCATATCAATTGCCTCTTTCATGTTGCACTTTCTGTTTACGTTATTTTGCAGATCACAGATAATGCGTTTTAATAACATAGTTTTGTATCGTGATTTTACGGCTCTGATAATGCCTTGGTCAAGAGGCTGAAGTATTGCAGTACAGTTAGGCGGGAAATACTCTACACGAATGTGATTCAATATAGGAGGATCATTGTGTGCTGTGCAGTTGTCTATGAGTAGAAGAATTTTACGTTTTTGTTTTTGCATATCTTTATCAAAATTTATCAGCCATTCATTAAAGAATCCTTGCGTCATCCATGATTTTTTGTTGGCTTTGTAGATGCATGGTAAGGACTTAAAATTTTTGAAACAACGGGGTTTTTCAGATTTGCCGATTATGAGTAATTTTCGTTTTTCTGTTCCTGATTTGTTGCAGCAAAATAGGGCTGTAATCCTTTGTTTGGAAAGCTTTCCTCCAATACACTTGTCTCCTTTTAACGCTAAAGTTTTCCTTGGTTCTAACTGAAAAAATATTCCGGCTTCATCGGCATTAAAAACATCGTTAGGACTATACGTCTTGATTAATTTTAGTACTTCACCTTTACGCCATTCGTTTACAGATTCAACTGGGACGTCTTTTGCTTCTCCTGAAATGCATTTTGCCACTATACCGTATCTTTCTCGGAATCGATTCAACCATCCGACACTGGCTTGAAAATTTTCAACGTTTAGCATTCTTGCAAATTCAAAACCTTTTTCTCTAATTAAAGGGCCACTTAGAGGGATGTTTCTAGAACGAACATCCATAAACCATTTGTAAACAGCACTATCCACATCTTGAAACTGGGCATTTCGAATTCGTTTTCTGCTTGGATCAAAGACTTGAACTTGAAGTTTTTTCAAAATGCTTTCTTTATCTTTTAGAAAAGTGGATAAAGTAGACGGCGAAATTCCATATTTGCTAGCAACATCAGATTTTTTCATTCCTTTCTCAACTTCAGAAATTATGGTTTTTTTTTCTTCCAAACTAAACTGTTTTCGCTTAACAGCCGCCATTTTATGACCTACTGGTAAGATGAAAATTTTCAAACTGATTTCGAGCTTTGGGAATTCCTTTGCGAAAGTTATTCAGGTAGGGAGGAGAGGGAAGGGGGAATGTGCAATACTCATTTCACGTTTTGTTAAGTTTGCTTACATTGGTTACAGCTTACTTGGACTTCCAAGAAAAAGGGGTGGAGAAAAGGGGAGAGCGAACAAAGGAAACATTCCTTCTGCAGTGAAATGCCTATGCACACCTGTTTTACAACAAAGCTCGGAGAAAAGCGATTGCTTTAGAGATAAGCTTGATTGTCCCTAAGACTAGGCATCAAAAACAAAAATTGTCAAGCGATAAAAATGTACAACTGAAAGTATTTGCCGTGTCATATTATTTCGTTCTAACGAGATTATAAAAAATTGAATATTTCGTTATACTGAGATTATGTTAACATTATTTGAATACATTTCAAAACGGGACTCGCTTGCATTTCGTTATAACGGGATTTTTCGTTGTAATGGAATTCGTTGTAACGGGATTTTACTGTATGTCATTTTGAAACTTATTTGAATTGAATTTCAAGAGTAGACGCCACAAATTTCTGTCACCTTCCATTAACCGACTACCGTAAGTAATGGAATTCGAGATTTCACGTGATTTACACGTTTTAAGCGAGCACGAGACTGCGCAGCCGAAGGCAGTGGGGACCCGGTGCGACTTTTTACCTGATGAGAAATGATTTTTTAAATTTTCTTTTCTTAAGAATAAAAGTTTGATTTCAGAATATGTGCGTGCACCGGACGTTATCTTAACACGTGCGCGCGCAGCGCGCATGCGTTTGGGATCCGGTGCGAGTTTTTACCCGATAATAATTTATTTTATTTATTTTATTTTCTTAATAATAAAAGTTTGAGTTGAGAAGAAATATACGTGCACAGCGCACGTATATCCTCACACGTGCGCGCTGCGCTGCCTAAGGCAGTGGGGTCTCGGTGTGAGTTTTTACACGATGCTAATATTTTTTTAATTCCTTTTCTTAAGAATGAAAGTTTATGAGTAATAACATGGAATTTTGAGAAGTCAAGGATGGTGAAGCGATACGCGCGCGCAGCGCACGGGTCTACGGTGCCGAAGGCAGTGGGGACCCGGTGCGACATTTTTCCCGATCAGAATTTTTTTTTCTCTTTTTAACAACATGATAAAAAATTAATGCAATTTTGAGACTTCATTAATTATTGTGATTCCTTTAAAAATAGTGACCAGCGAAGCGGGCGTAGCCTGCTAGTATATATATGAAATATTTAATTGGTGGCTACTTGGAAAGAAAATGGCAGATCAGATTAAACTATTAAACAATGATTTTGATTAAGACTTTCATTCAGTTTATTTACATAATGAGTTTTACGCAAAGCATATTTCAGATTTTCAGTTATTTAAATTGATTGACAGATCAAGTTGATTAAAAATATGTTTGAGACCTTGATATGGACAATATACATACTGTGTTTCAAGCAAATCGGTTCATTAATACGCTTTTTTTTATATCCGAGTTTGAAATTTTCGAGTGACCGCCATTTTGAAGATGACGGATCGATTTGATTAATAAACGTTGCTGAGACTTTGTGATGGACTATATATGTTACCGTTAAAACGCGAAATCCGTTAATCTGCAGATTACCTAGCTAATCTGCAGATTAACTAAAATGACCCGTTAAAGTGCGGAATAAAGAGTTTTCCGCATTTTAACTAAGTAATCTGCAGATTAACAGATTCTGTGTCGTTAAAGTTCAAATGTTTGTTTCGAGTGTTAGTTTTTTTACATTCACTATGACGTCAAACAGTCATGTGATACAGATACGCGAATCCCAGATTAGTCTGTGACGCGATTGACCTTCAAACACAAACCAAAACTTTTATCCTTTCCGCTCCGCTATGATAAACAGTAAGCACAAAACGTGGATCATCGAAGCTATGATATTAGGTTTCTTCTTATGACCAACACAAAATTTAAAGTAACAGTAAGTTATAATTGTTTTGATTTATTTCTTCTCTTTTTAAATTCTGTCAATATAAGTTTGATAAGGGTCTGCATTTTATTAATGAAATCTAATTTTAATTAAAAGCTTGAATATTAAATTTACAACACAGTAATTATTTTCTCCCGAAATAAAACTATTAAACCACAACTTTTTAAAACTAATTTATTTTAAAATTGATTTAAATTACTATTACTTACTGAAAAAAAAAAAAAAAAAAAAAAAACATGTATTAATTTTTCCTCTGGAAAATATGGCAATCAATATTATGGCATTATTTAATAAATACTTAATATGAAATTTTTATGCATTTTTTAGCACTTCATTACAATTTTCTTTTTTGTTTCTTTCAATTTCAAGTTTCCTTTATATATTTTATATATCATGATTATATTTTTAATTTTAATTTTGTTCGCTTTTTCAGATAATTTCGTTGTAGTTTATCACATAAAATGTGTTAATAAAGTTTTTTTTTTTTTTTTTTTTTTTTTTTTGTAAAATTAATATATTTGCTAAAATTGTACAGATATATGTATGCTGCAAAATATAGTTTAATAAAGCATTGGAAAACTGTCATTTAAATTTTCATGCGTTCTAAAAATTATTAAAGCAATTTTATTATTTGAAGTACTTCTTAAAATGCTTTTGATTTGTCTAATTTAATATTTCTTTAGCGAATTAAAAATTGGTGCATAACTTTTTTTTAAATATAGTAACAGCAATATAAGTTGTTAATAAAACATTTTTTTTTTTTAATTGTTAAATATTTTTATTTGAAAAGAAATCGTTACTGTATTACAATTCTAACATTCACTTATAAAATAGACTTTATTGAAAGCTATTAAAGATATTATATTTCATATTAAAAATGCATAACATCTTCAAACTTATACTGACAGAATAAAAAAGATGAAATAAATAAAAATAAATAAATAAAACAAATATAACTTTAAACGACATAAAAATTAAAACACATACAGATTAAAATAAGTAAAGAAAGAAAAGAAAACTATTTTTTTTTTCTTTTCCCGAATGAAAAAAACAAATACAACACAGCGTGCTTTAACATTACACCACCAGAGATCTTATTTTCACTTTAACGAGTGTATAGTAGGTAATGTGCAGATTACCTAGGTAATTCGCAGATTACCTAGATAATTTGAGAAATGAAACAATTTTTTTCACTTTAACGGATCACCCTAGTTAATGTGCAGATTACCTAGCTAATCTGCAGATTAACTGATTTCTGCACTTTAGCGGTAACATATACATATGGGGTTTTATGTAAATCGGTTCATAAATACGTTTTTTATGTGAATTTTCAGGTGGTTGCCTTTTTGTAGCAAGATAGCAGATGAAGTTAATCAACAAACTCGTCCAAGATGTTCCTAAATATGCTGTTTGCATTTGGGCATTTGGCTCGAACTAATTTAATTAAGTATTTCGGAAGTTATGGTTAAGGTTTTCAATACATATAAATAAACTATTTGCAATAGATCGATTTCTAAAAAAAAAAAAAAAAAAAAAAAAAAAATCTATCTAAACAACATGAGCATATATCACCACACCAGAGTAATTTTAACGAGAAATTACAATAATTTAAATCTATTTATTGTTTACTTTATATGTATAAAATGAAATCTCTGAGAATTGACATGTGTAACATCATTCATTAAATCCAAGCAAACACGATTGGAATTTTATTTACCAGCAGAATATGACTAAAACTCGACCTTCATTAAAAATAAAACTTTTTTTCCTACAACTTTCATCAAAAACACAAATTCATTAACAAGAACGTAACGTGAAATAGAAAAAAATATAATATATTACTCTTAGAGTACTATTTCTTAGAACGGACGTTTATTTTCTTTTCATAACTTTTCATCGAATACCCTCATTACTCCAACCGTTCTGAATCAAATGCAATGTTTACACTAACTGAATTATTGTTTTTAATAATGTTTGAATAGTACGAAAATAAAGAATATTTCGATGGTGAGAAAATGAATAGATGGATAATAAAAAGAAGTATGTTATTATTTTCTAATTTTAACTCCACGTGTAAAGGTTGCTGAAGGTCATTTTTTGAACACATCTTCAGAGAAATATTTTATTTATTTTTCGGTATTTTGTCACGGATTTTTAATAATTAGTAAAATGTAACACATAAAAAACAAGAAAAACAAAGAAAGATCGGAAAAAATGGAAGGAAGAAAAAAAAAAAAAATGAAAGAAAATTACAAACTATTTTTTTTACTATTTCAGAGGACGGGCGAGTTCAAGGAATTTCATATTGGAAAAATCGCGGAAATTTCCTTTTAACGCAAAATAAAAGAAGTATCTTTTTTTTTTTTTTTTTTTTTTTTTGTTGTTTATTTGTATGTCAGTTTTTGTAATTAATATTAGTTATGGCGTAATGAGTAATTAACAATTAATTTTTTAGTTGATTTTCTTGAAAATAGTTTTGAACCATTTTGAAATGAAACTATTTGAGCCATCCCTATGATTTTTGAATAGTTGATCTATTTTTGCAATATTGTTTAAATGTGATTTCGTGAGTGTGTTAGAATGTTTCATGCTGTTAAAGATATGTAAACGTTAAATCTTTATTTATTTATTTTATTTATTTATTTATTTTCTAAATACTATTTTAGAGTTTTTTTTTTTTTTAATATTTGATATAATCATCCTGCTCATTAATTTAAATTTTTTCTTCTCGATTTTACATTCTTATCTTTTAACAACATACTAGTATCGTCCAGTGGTCGAAACTCGACCATTTTTTTGCAAAGCAAGGCTAAGCAAAGTTATTTCCTTGTCTTAACGGAATTAAATTGCAACACAGTTGCGGCAATTGAATGTATCATGAATTTTGAAATGATACACACCATGTAATGTTGTGTCGGAAATTTTAGCTTCAGAACTGACCATTGCAAATGAGGAATTATACCTACGAATATTATTGAAACAATTTTTTGAAAGGCCTTTAATGCTGCGATCAGTTGAAAAAAGACCATCATAAAGTTTTTAAAAAAATGCATTTTCTGTTAAGGCTGGTATATTAATTTTCCTTTTATGACAACATGAAGTAAATTGCGTTAACTCTCTTTGAGTGACTTCTGATTCAAAATGTTTTGCATTGCAATGTCTGAACAGCAAATTCATTGATCGAATATCAAAACTATTAAAATTCGTTGGAACTACACTTAATGCTGATTTGAATGCATCTTTCAAAAAAAATATCACTATCATTATCTTCATTCATATGACGATGCATATTTCTACTAATTTCTCTACGCCTTCGCCTTTCAACTTTAGGCGTCAAAGGTTTTCGTTTAGGCATTTTAACAGTCAAGTTTTTGTCAGTCAAACGACAACAGAACCAAATATTTAAATAGAGCATTTCCTCGTGACGTCTGGTGGTTGGCAAAAAAAGCGCGCTCGACTTTCCCGCGCCCCGCCCACCATTGATACTATATTGGTGATCCGCCATCGCTATGCTTTTCCCAAGCCTTTTTGCCAACCACTCATAAAAGTTGAGATGTTTGTTTACAAACAAGGAACTGCCCTATAAATAAATAAACTCACTTTTTGTTGCCTAAAGACAAATAACAAAGAACATTTGGATTTAAATGAGCATTAAATAGACAATTTTTTGTCAGTCAAACGATTAAAGAACCAAATATTTAAATAAATAAATAAAGTCACTTTTTGTTGCCAAAAGACAAACAACAAAGAACATTTAAAGTTTCAAAAATTAAATAATATATATCATTTACATATTAATACACAAACATGAAATTTATCGTACGGCTAATATCTCTTTAAATTACAGCTGACATAAATCATAAAACAAAAAAGAAAGAAATTAGATCATAAATAAATTAGAAAATAAAAAAATGATTTCTCATAAATCAAATCCTTAGGAAATCTTTTTTGTGGTTCCACGGACGGCCAGTGACGTCATCACTTCGCTTGCGTATAAGGATGCTATACAAATTACTGTGTCTATGGTTTTATTTGAGTTTTATGAAATTGCCAGATTTAACAACTTTCCACTTTTAGGTATTTTTTAATGTAAAGGAATACGTGTATGAAAGGGAAAAATGGGGGAAAATGCATAAAAAATAAAAGTATTTTTAAATACCTTCTTGACATCGTAAGAAAATAATATTTGTATTCGCACCTTCCGGCTTACCATACCTTTCGAATGATACCATTTTCAACCCTCTACTCCCATAATTAATATGTTAAAAAGGGACTACAAATTTTATGCTTGCCTATTAATATATAGATACTAAACAAATTTGTATTTTATCTTGCGAATTCATTGATGAATAAATGTTTCTAAAAATATTTTTATATTTAAATGCTGAAATTGAATGCAAATTTTCAACATTCAAGGATAAAAATATATTTAAAATAAATAATTTATCGATGAATCCACAAAATAAGTCTTAATAGTATATTTAGAATACATCGTTGAACTATAATAATGCAAAATCAAAAGAAGCAATTAAAAATTAATTAGAAGGCAGCATTTTAAAGATTTTTTTTTTCTTTTTAATTAAATTTTTAAATTTTATTTCACTAGTATGACAGGGCGTACTATTTCTTTCAGACAGCGATTTTCCGTGGACGCTTTTTTACTTTCCACTTTGAATGAAAGTGCGAACACATTTGTTTTTATTTAAAACTAGCAGGCTTTGCCCGCTTCGCTGGTCGCTGTATTTAAATGAATTAAAATAAAAAGAATGAATATTTTTTTATACCGTTCTACAAATTAAAACTAAAAAGAAAATACATTGAAATTGCTTTAAAACTTCGCTTCGGGCCCTCGCTAACTTCGACAGAGACTTCTTCATCGCAACGTCTTGGTATTGGATAATTTAATTTAATTTATAGAAATATCAATAATACAAGAAAAACTGCATTAGTCATTTTCTTTTTGATAATAAACAGAACGGAAAACGCATAATATTTTACATGGAGATATTTTGTATATTTAGACCAATTTAAAAAAGTGTTTTTCCTTTTTTTCCCACTCGCACAACAATAATATTTAAAATAAAATTGAGAAAAACTGTGCAAAGACGTTGAAACAGCTTGGACATTTTGGCGGAATTTGAAATTTGCCACTAAAGTAGCTCGGACGTTTCTCGCCAAAATATTTACTTATGCATTTGCGATACCCATATCAACTCATCGCCGAAATGACAACAAAATTATAAATAATTAAAAGATAAATATATATATATATATATATATATATATATACCATGTTTTTAAACTTTCTATTGAATCTTATAGCTATAGAACTACATTAACACTTTATTAATGTGTAGAAATTTTAAAGCGATAATGACGTCAATTTTTGTGAGATGCATAATTTAATTTTTAACAATTTTTTAATGTTCACGTTTAATTAAATGTATTTATTTTTATGTCGAAAAAAATGAACTCTTTTTTTTTTTTTTTTTTTTGGCAACTATTAAATTAAAACTAATATTTATTTTAATATTTTAATTAATTAAAAGAAAATTTTGCAACGTAATATCTTTAATAACTTTATGTGTATAGTGCCCACACAAAAAATGAACAATTTTTAGAGCTCTTTTAAAAAGCATAACATCTATGCAGTAACTTTTTTTAAAAAATCATCAGTTTTTACTAAAAATAATCTGGTATGTCACTCACACGACTTTCTCTTACCCTGAAATTTAATACTATAAATACAAGTTGCAGATTAAAAGGTAAGATAACGAGTACTGATATGTAAACCTGTGTTAAACAATTCATATTAGGCTTCTGAAGAGTTTTATTTGATAATTTTTCTGTGTGAGGGGGGCTACCACTCCCCTCAACCCCCCGTTTCATAAATGCACCTGCATTTATATAGAATTTAATTCGGTTATTAAAAAATAATTCTGTTTTTAAAAAATAATTTATTAAAATTATTATTTAAAAAAATTGTCTTTTTTGATAATGCAGACGATTTCCATATTAGAGAAGTAGTCTAACACCAAATATCCAAAAAAAAAAGTCCATTTTATTCTCAATATTTAAAAAATAAATGAATAAATACGATTTTTTCCCCTAAGTTTTTTTTCGTTAAAAGTAAAATAAATCGATAACTTTGTTTTAAATTATCGCAGATCGATGGTTCAACCATTCGTTTTAAAGGTATTGGCAAGCTCTTTTGAAAGATACCAATCATGAAAATTTAGTCCCCTCGAGGGGGAGAGGCGAGGCTCCTACATACACAATTTTTTTTCCCAGTTAAATATCTCTATTACAAAAAACATATATTCGTTTCATTTGGTTTTGTGCAGTCTATAGACGTTAAACTCTACTTACCTGCAATTTCCTCCATAGACGTAATGTATTAGGATTTTCTTGATTGTCCCTGTACACGAATCATTTGCTTGAGCATCCCTATATTATACACATTTAGAATACCAAGTTTGAACTTTCTGCCATAATTTGTTTTTGAGATATGCGGATAAAAGACAGACACACAGACCATTTGCTAAAAACATGATTTTCGTATTCAGGGGACCTCAAAACGTGTAAATATAACAAAATTTCGAGTTCGAAAATTTGACCCAAATACAATACTTTCTCTACCTTATGGGTAAGAGAAAGTAAAAAAAGTCCAACTTTCATCACCGAAGTAGTTAAATCTAGACCAATCAAAAATAGGAGTGGTCCACCCGGAAATGTTAGCGACAAACTCTTTGCTTTATTTATAAGATAATCTGGTGTGTCACTCACACGACTTTCTTTTACCCTGAAATTTAATATTATAAACGCAGGTTGGAAATTAAGAGGTAACATAACGAGTACTGCTATGTAAACATATGTTAAAATAATTCAAATTAGGCTTCGGAAGAGTTTTATATGATAATTAGTTCTGTGTGAGGTAGCCTACCGCCCCCTCAACCCCCTGTTTCATTACTGCACCTACATTTATATAGAATTTAAATCTGTTATTAAAATTAAAAGGTCACTTAAAAGTTCACTTATACAGACAACTTTCACCTGCAACATTCCTTGAAACTTATCAGTCTTGATCAAACTTTTTCAGCAACAAACTTATATTAACATGAAAATACGACTTCTGGATCTCCTGAAATTATTCGTTTTTAAGTTACTCTAAGTGACACAGACAATAATCAAACTTTAAAAAACTTGACTTTGATAATCAGGAAACCTCAAAATGTGTAAATACACAAAAAACAAGCAATGAATATTTAGCTTAGAAACATGCATTATTTATCACATGTCTATGAAGAATTCAATTCCATTCCTGGGCAGCTTTCCTGGACATGGTAAAATATTGTAGTAAAGCACTTCCACTAACAATAAAAAAGAATGTTATCGCTTAAATATTTGCAACCCTGTATATCTTTTGAAGAATATGTACAAACCACATAGTGCACCTAAATACAATCCTATAGTAATAATATACGGCATAATCTGAAATGCACTTCCACCAATTTTCAGCTATTGTCGAACTATAATCTAGTTCTTTTGTGTAGCCCTGTAAATGAACAGTGAATGATTTCCCTGCCATATTCTACATTAGCAGGCTACGCCCGCTTCGCTGATCACTATATTTAACTAATTTTTCAAAAGAATTGAATCACTGTTTATTTTTTATATCACATTATAAATAAAAACTAAAAAAAAAAATTACCTACGTTAAAAATCGCCCTAAACGTTGCTTCGGGTACCTGCTGCCTAGGGCAGGTCTGTTTTCGGCCGCACTGCATCGGGTCCAGGTTATCACTGCCTGTGGAAAGGTCTATTCCGGGTACTTCAGTTTGGACATTTATCGGCGAAAGGTAGATTTGTTATTATTTAGGAACTACGATTTCAAAGAGGAATGTATCTCAACATCTATTAAATTTTTTAGTTTAATTATTTAGTAGCAAAATTTCATTATTCGCGTGAAAATATATTTCTTTTTTTGACGAAAACAATGAACTGAAAAGCTTTTTTGGCCACAATTAAATTTAAAACTAATATTTAAATGGCTAATTTTCAATCTTTTATAAGAAAATTGCTTTCAATAAAAAAAAAAAAAAAAAAGAATCTCGAATGATGTTCTCGAATGCTTTTTAAAATGTTTTGATGAGTTAAAATATTTCATCTATTGCAAAAGTGAACCATCTATATTTTTCTTTAAAACTTACTTATTGATGGCACATTGATTTTTTTATATAGCCTGTTCAAGAATAAATATTTATTTTATGATTTTTAGAGTTCTAGTTTTTTTTCTTTCTTTCGCTTAAATGTTTATTTTGTGCGTTTTTGTAACTATGTTGTGGTGAAAATGAAGAGGTGTCCTTTTTTAAATTTAATTTCTTACATTAACATAACCTAGATTTTGAAATTCATTTGAAAACACTAGTTTTGAAGCTTAATTGATCGTATAGACTTTTGTTGACATTGCCGCAATTTTCCTAACCCGGTTCAAAAAGGAAGATGTTAAAGGAGGTCGAAACCTCATTGGACAGAGTCTCTCTGCTGCTCATTACTCAGTATATCTATTATCAAAATTCAATAAAGGCCGTGATGACTTATGGCAGTTTCTGTTAATTAACCAAAACTAAAACTTTAAATTAAATAACATTATCAGCAATTTAAAGGTTACAACAGAAACTACCATAATTTGCATTCTCAATTTGTTATACACATAAAAGGTATCATTTGATTAATTAAACTACAATGATAATTGTAAAATAATAAGTAAATAAAAAAAAAATAACAATTGAGCCATTTCCATCCCCAAAATAAACAAACAGAAAAAAAATTAAATAAACAAAAAAAAAATGTTTTCTGCTGTAAAAATCAGGAGTTATCGCATTTTATATTTTTTTTTGTAAATTCATCTTTCACCAGTCAAATTTTCCTTAAATTTGGTTTTCTCTATATCTTAAGCTTTGATTTATCTCTTAAGATTTTAATGCCTTCCCCAACAAATACATTTTACAGCAGCAAACTAAATGGCTCACAACAAGAACTTTTGAAATTAGTATAACTAATTATTAAACCCCATGAATAAAACACATATTAATAATGATTAGCATAATAAATAAAACACAAACAGACAAATATAACTAAATGAAAATTTTAATATTATTTTAAGAAAACATCTTTAGAGAATCCTCAAACACAGTAGAACACAGAACACAGTTAGATAACAAAATCATAAGATTCATTAATTTGATACTGCATCTAAAAATAGCATTCAAATATTTGCATACAATTTATTCACTTATTTTTTTTTTGCATCTCTTTTCATTTAAAAAAAAAATAAATAAAAAAAATAAATAAATAAGTATAATGTCTTGTTCAAGTTAATGACTAAAAGAGCATATTCAGCCATCAGCTAATTTTTTTTTCTGACATTCATTTGGGTCACACCGACACAATAGTAAGAGTCATAAATAAAAGTGATAAAAAAGAAAGTTATAACACAGTTTTACCCAACTTTTAACATGCTGAATGGAGATGGGTACATAATTGATAGAAATGAAACTAAATAAAAAAAGGCTTACTGACTTTATGTAATGGAGGGTAAAGGACTTCAAAAGATGGAAGGGATACTTTTTTGGCTATCACAGGGTGAGTCAACGGGAAAAATTCCTCCTGGTAGCACTCTGGTATAAGATTTCTGGAGCCACTCGCTTCACAAATAATCATAATCGTGACACATACACTTAACCCATGAGTCTTGATGAACATACGACTCCACTTCCATTGTTTACTTCCTGGTTTCACGCCTAATCAGAAAAATCTTAATTGGTTCAATACAGCAGCACACTTTTCTCAAGTCCAGTATATTCAAAGGCGGACACCGTAAATCTGCAGACCCTCGCCAATGAACTAACGATTTAGGACTTCATGACCACAGTTCAAGGTGCCGGAAGTCTATCTTCACATCAGCAGCTATTTTTCCTCCTTTTTTTTTCGAAGTTAAAACATGATGTCACTCTCAGTAATTCACACCATACGTCTATTATCCATCACATCTACTGAATTCTCTCAATTCAGGTCACTCAAAACCAAACAACGCTCTAAGAAAAACTTGAAAACCGCTCGAACAGCTTAAATTTGCATCAACTTCAGAATCTTGAAAGAATCCTCGAATCTCACTGCACTTTCGAGTTCTACAAACAACATCGAACGGGGCCCACACAGAATCACTCAGAAGTGCAGGCCTGTTACGGCCAGACGCATTTATTTTTTTACTCCATGCAATACTTACGGAAACCCACGCCTCAACTCAAAATTTCGCGCTTACGAGACTCCTTGCCGATAGTTGTTGCCAATTACGGCATGAAAACTCCGGGAGAAAAACAGCTCGGCCAATCAGAGGTCGCAACTACACCGCCGATGTAGAAGCTGATCTCCGACCGATAGTAATCGATTAAAAACTAAACACGGTCCAGTGCAATTACGCGGGAAGAGAAACCGACCTTCACGCGCGTAGGGGGTGCCCTGAAGGTCAAAACGGACTTAAAAGCACGTACTCAAACTAGAGATCAAATTAAATAATAGCGGAGGACGTTTACTCCTTGCCGGAAAAGGGTTTGCACTGACAAGAAATACGATTTTGAAAATGCAGAAGAATTTAGGAGGAGAAAAAACACACATTAATAATAACAATATTCCCCTTAAAAAAAATGAGAAATTACAAATTAGCTATTTTATTAGTTTAAACAATAGAAAAACACAACTGTTAAAATTTCATTTTAACAACTAAAAGAAAGCTTTTAAAAAATCGAATCAGAATTTTTTAGGATACCATGTAGACAATGAAATGTTTTCTTTCCCAATTGACATCTTATCTATTAATTAGAACAGGGAGCAGCCCCCGCTCACCGCTCGAAGAGCGGTGTTGAGCGCTTCTAGGAAAATCCACGTGAGCTGCTCCGACGTTTATTCAGAAAAAAAAAAAAAAAAAAAAAAAAATACCTGAATGGGATACTAAGAATGCTGAAGCTGTCTCCTACATCTTACTTTCGTTATCTGATGAACAAAGTCTCCAATTTGCCGACGAAGGAAACGCTATGAATTTATGGGAGAAAATAAAATCAACATTCACCGGAAAACTGGAAGATCGAAAAATCGATGCAAGCAATGAAATAAAAAATATTGAAATTAATCCAGAAGCAACAGTAACGGATTATATTGCAAGAGCAAGAGGTTTAAGAACAAAATGTGCTTCACTTGGTCTGGAAATTACAGAGCGAGAAATCGTCTATTTTACTGTAAGAGGCCTTAGAGGAAAATTCTCAAAAATTAGAGAAATACTGAAAACTCAAAGAGAAAAAGATTTAGATGAAATACTGGAGATTTTACGTGAAGAAGAGAGAACAATCCTGAGATCACCTGACTACCAAAATACTAGAAGAGAAGAAGCATTCCACGTTAAAAATGAGAACAAGAACAAAGTGAAAAGTTGTTTCATCTGTAAGAAAACGAATCATCTAGCTAAAAACTGCTACTTTAGGAATAAAGATAACTTACCTACGAACGCTCATGATAAAAGAACAAATGTTTATAATAACAATAAGAACAAAAACAGTTTTAAAACAGAAACTCGAATTATACGAGTAAGCACGACGATTTTGCGCTTTCGGCGAATAGAGAATAATTTGATATTTCTGAAAATAATGTTTGGCTATTGGATTCAGGTTCGAGTTGCCATTTATCAAATAATTTGAGTTATTTTTGTGATATAACTAATAATAATGGATATATCAATTTAGCAGGTAAGAATTCTACTTTAAATTTTACTGGTATAGGAACTGTTCGCGCTAAAACATTGGCAAATAATTCTCAAAATATTTTAACTAGGAATGATTGTATTTACATTCCTGATTTAAGAAATAATTTAATTTCTGTAAGTAAATTAATGGATAGAGGTTATAAAATTAAATCAAGTAGAGATCATATTTTAGTTCTAAGTAAAAATGATGAAATTGTGTTAAAAGCTGTTAAAGTAAATAATAGATTTGAAGTCATATTAGAACCTTACAATGCTATGTCACCTGATTCTCTAGAATGTAACTTAATAAATAAATCAGAATCTTATGATATTTGGCACAAAAGACTTTGCCATTTAAATCCACAATATATGATAAAAATGCAAAATATTATTGGCATAAAATTTAGAGATTCTGAAAATTTTAATTGTGAATCATGTGACATTAGTAAGTTAACTCGGAAAAATCATCCAAAAGTAAATTTTGATCAAAGTAGTTCTATATTAGAATTGATTCATGCTGATTTAGCAGGACCTATAAATACTAATTCCTTAGGAAATTCTAAATATTTTTTAGTATTGTTTGATGATTTTTCTGGGATGTATTTCACTTATTTCTTGAAACATAAGCATGAAGCATTTGATGCTTTTACTATTTTCAAGGAAAGGTATGAAAATCAGATGAATAAGAAAATTAAACGTTTAAGAACCGATAACGGTTTAGAATTTGTAAATAATGAATTTGAAAATTTTCTAGAAAAATCTGGAATTATTCACGAAAAAACAGTACCATATAATCCTGAAAGCAACGGCATTGCAGAAAAATGTGTAAGAGTACTGGTAGAACGCGCAAGAACATTGTTATATGATAGTAAATTGCCACTTAGATTTTGGGCGGAAGCCATAAATTGTAGTACCCACATATCTAATAACACACCACGAAAAGGTAAAGAAAAAATCCCAATCGAAATATGGACAGGTAGAAAACCAAAACTAACTTATTTAAAAACTTTTGGTTGTGTAGCTTACTATCACATTCCTAAACAATTCAGAAATAAATTCGATGTTCCCGCTAAGAAAGGTATATTTGTCGGATATTCTAGAGATAGGCGCTCATATAGAATTTTTGATATCGATAAAAGGAAAATTATTGAAGAAAGATCAGTTAAATTTGATGAAACATCTAAAGGTAGTAAATTTTTAAAAAGTGAAACCGAAACTTATTTGTGGGATATTAAAGAATTAGCCCAGTTTAATGAAACCGAAACTTCTTTCTCACCCGAAAATGATGATGATAATTTATCAAATTTTTCGTCTGAACAACAAAGGCTAGAACAAAATGAAATACAGAATGAGTCAGAATATATTTTTAGATCGGCACCCCAATTGAGACGATCAGAAAGCATAGAAAATAAAATGTCAGCTAATTTGGCTTTAAATGACCTTGATGGGGAATCAGTACCGAGAAATTTTGAGGAAATAAAAAATAAAACAAATTGTAAAAAATGGGAGATCGCTATGGAAAAAGAAATCGATTCCATGAATAAACACAATGTTTTTGAGATAGTTGAAAGGCCAAAAAATGAAAAAATTATTAAAAGTAAATGGATTTATTCAATTAAAAGGGTTAATAATGAGGAAATTTATAAAGCTAGATTAGTAGCAGCAGCTTTTAATCAAATAAAAACAGTCGATTATTCAGAGTCATATTCACCGGAAGTAAATATTGAATCATTTAGATTATTAATGGCAATCGCTTCTAAGCTGAATTTCTCTAAGATTTTTTGATGTAAAAACAGCTTATTTGTATGGTAACATTGAAGAAACTATTTTTATGGATATACCCCCTGGTTATGAAAATAAATTTGGTAAAAATAATGTATGTAAATTGAAACGTAGTATATATGGCTTGCCTCAAAGCGGCTGAAATTGGCATATTAAACTTAAACGTGAACTGAAAGCGATTGGCTTCTCTCCACTTGCATCTTATAATTGTGTATTTACTTATAAAGATGATACGAATTTTCTAGCAATTTGTGTGTACGTAGATGATTTAGTAATTTTTTCAAATAATTCTAAGTTATGCGATGAAAAAATAAGTAAACTTAAAGAAATTTTTGTTCTGAATGAAACAACTAAAAAATCAAAATTTTTAGGCATGGAAGTACTACAGAATCAAGACGGTATCAGTTTATCGCAAATTAACTTCATTGAATCTTTATTAGAAAAATATGGTATGCAAAATTCTAAAAAGTCTAATCTACCAATAGTTAAAGGCGAGGATAGATGTTTTACATCTACAGATAATTTAGTTAATCAAACTGAGTATCAAGAAATTATAGGTGAGTTGCTGTATTTGGCTAACCGAACTCGACCTGATCTTGCATTTGTTACTAGTTATTTATCACAATTTAATAAACGTCCTGAGAAAAGACATTATACATTAGCTAAACAGGTTCTAAAATACTTGAACAAAAAATAAAGTATTGTTTTACGAGAGAAAATTCGGTTTAATAAATTGTAGTGCAGATGCAAGCTGGGGAAATGGAGAGGGAGCGTGGGAGGCAAATCATTTCCAGGTTGTGTAATTATGTTAGGAAATTCTCTTATTGTATGGAAAAGTAAAAAACAAAGATGTGTAGGACTATCGACATGTGAATCAGAGCTGTTAGCCACTGCAGATGCTGCAAGAGAATTAACATGGACTTTAAATATGTTACAAGAACTTAAATGTGAACAATTTGTTGAAAGACCTGTGACGATTTATTCTGATAGTCAAGCAGCCATAGATAGGCTAAATACAGCAAAGTCATCAAATAAAACAAGACATGTTAATCTTAAATTTCATTTTGTTAGAGACTTAATTGAAGAAAAGACTGTGAAAGTTATGTATAATTGTACCAATTAAATGATTTCAGATTTTCTAACGAAGGCTGTTACAAAGGAAAAATTATCATTTACATTAGAAAAAATATGTTTGATTTAAAAGTATATATTTGCATATTAATTATTGTTTATTATTGTTTTTGATTAAATATAAAACGCTTTTCGCAGGGGGAGAATGTTGGTATAATATAAGTAGTGATGGTGCTCAAAGTGTTTTATAGTACGCCAACAGATGGCGCTGTGTGTTCATTCTTTTTTCTGTAACTGTACATATGTAAACAAACGTTTAGTTTAAGTCTAGCTCACGTGTGGGTAACTTCATTTTACATCATGCATCATGCATCGCCTGGCTTAGCCAACCCGCGACAAGGGGCGATGCAAATGGGCATGGGTATTTACAAGAGCGGCGCCAGACACAAGTCTACCCGCGACACGGGGCGCCGCTTGATTATAGGAGAGAGGGTGCCAGGCTGTGTGGCCTTCCGCCACAAACGGCACGCTACCAGTTTAGACCCTTGCATTTATGAGGGCTACAGCAGCATCACGGGCACACGGGAAGATAACAAGGAGATACAAGATTAATGTGTTTAGGAGAAAGAATTTTTCTTTAGTTGTGATTTTAGGTTAGTTTGTTAGGGTACATAAATCCATTAGGAATGAGAAAATTTTATTTAATTTATTAATTAAGGGTTTCCTTGCTAAAATGTTGTCCAGCCAATTGATTGGTCTGGGAGAGGGATTTCTAATATGATATTGTGCTGTTAAGGGGCAGTGGAAATAATAGTGTTGCGGAGTTCCCTCCTCGCCGCAAGAACACAGGGGAGAGCGTCGGGAATGAAATTTGTAAAGGTAAGATGGGAAGGGGCCATGACCTGTTAAAAATGCCGTGATAGGTGGGGTTAGGGTCCAGGAATTAATGCGAGCCTGTGGGATCAGCGAAAAGGTGTGCCTACCCTTCTCTGAACTATTCCCCAGGTTTTGCCATTTGAGATTAATAATTTCTTTGATTCTATTTTTGACATAGGAGGGTGGGGCAGGGATTGTGGAACACTTGGTGGGGAAAACAGTTGCTTCTTTTGCAAGGGAGTCAGTGAGTTCATTGCCGATCACGCCCCTGTGGGCAGAAACGTGTGCCAGGGAGCAAGTTAAGTTTGGATTCCTTAAGAGTTTTTTGATCTGTTGAATTTGTGGGTGTCTGCTCCAATGCCGAGCTATTGCCTGAAGGCCCGAGAGACTATCGCTGAAGATGTTAAAGATTTCATTCGTGTTCAAGTCGCCAATCATGCGTATTGCTTTTTCTATGGCATAGATTTCCGCTTGGAAGACTGTATTATAGTCCTCGAGCCTGCAGGCCCACCGATGGGCCACGGTGCCACGGTTCAGCACGCAAAATGCTGCTGCAACCCCGGCGTCCGTTTTGGAACCATCAGTGTAGATCGCCACTGGAGCAGAGGGAGAGAAACTATTTTTAGGGCAATTGGTAATGAATGGGGCAACATCCTTGCCTGGGTGAATATCCCAGCTGCAGGTCAAAGTTTGTATGGGGGTTTGTGGGAAGATGATGTTTGTTAATTCGGGGTCTTTAAGCTGTAGGATTTAAGTTTTTATATATGTCTGTGAGACCTGCAGGTGGGCATGAGGAATCCCAGTGATTACGGTGAGGGCATCAGTGGATATTGTTTTATATCCTGTTGCAATTTGCAGGAGGAAGGGTCTTTGGGCTGAGTTAAGAGTGGTAATGGCATCAGTTCTCAGGTGACCACCCCAAATGGCGGCTCCGTAGGTTATTATTTTCTCGATGATTGTTTTATACCAGGTCTTTAGAAGAGAGGTGGAGATACCCCACCTCTTTCCCACCATTTTTGCTGATCTGTGGTATATACTTTAGTTTGGAGTCTTTAGTTTAATTTCTTTAACGTGAGCCAGCCAGTTGAGGTGCCTGTCGAAGGTGATGCCAAGGAGTTTCATGTTTTCGACATGATTGACACTGATGCCGCCTATCCGCATCTTGGGATTCCTATTTCTTTTAGGGGCTTTAGGGAAGGCGAGAGTTAATGAGTTGGTTTTAGATGGGGATAATTTTAAGTCGAATTCTTTCAAAAGTTTACTGAGTGGGAAAGGGCTTCCTGGGCCTGGTCCACCAGGTTTCTTCTAGTTCGACCCGAGACAATCAGGGAGAAATCATCCGCATAAGCAAATGTAATGAAGCCCGCAGAGTTCATGCTTTTGAGTATTTTGTCTGCTATCAGATTCCACAGGATAGGACCTAGGCACGATCCCTGTGGGCAGCCTTTAGTTTGGGGATGTTCGGTATTCCCTTCACCCCAGTTGACAATAATTTTCCTATGGGAGAGGTATGAGCGGATGATTCCGGCCAGATTACTCGGGCAGTTAAGGTCTTGTAGGGCGCGTAGAATGTGTGGCCACTCCACATTGTCGAAGGCTCCTTGAATGTCTAGAGAGATAATAGTGGTGTAATTTGATGCATTGCAGCTGACAGTGCAGGAACTTTAAATGGCTTGTAAAGCTTGGTCACAAGATCTGCCCTCTCTGAACCCAAATTGGTTAGGATGTAGTAGATTGTTTGTTTCGAGGTAAAAGTTTAATCTTGTTACAATTAATTTTTCTAGTAATTTGCCTAAAGTGGGGAGGAGGCAGATCGGTCTATAGGATGAGGGTTCAGAGGGAAGTTTCCCTTGCTTCAAAAAGTACACCACCTCGCCTCTTCTGAGTATCTCGGGGAAGTATTGGTGTTTGAGACATAGGTTGGCCCATTGTAGTAAGATTTGAGGCATAGTATTGTGTACGTGTCGTAGGATTTTAAAGTCTATATTGTATGGACCCGGAGCCTTGTTAATGTTGAAACTGTGAAGAGTGGCTTTGACCTCGGACTCCGTGAAGGGAACATCCAAGGGAGCCGAGAAAAGTGAAGTTTGGTGCTGTGGGTAGGCAGTTTGGGCGAAAAGAATGGTTGTTAGATACTCTAGATTTTGACGTTTAGAGGAGAGGGTCGGAGGACGTTCCAGTTTCAGTTGGGGCGGGGTGAAGAACTTTTGACTATAAAATTTTTGTGCTGTGCCGTATATTTGTGTTTGAGAAGTACAGAATTTCCTCCATGCGGTATTTTTTGCTTCGTTGATTCGTTTTTTGAAGATGGCCGATTGGAGCTTAATTTTTTGTCTGTGTTGTTGTATTTGTGACGGGTCAAGGTATTTAGTTTGTCTTCGTAGAGCAGTTAGGTGATTACGCATGGAGCGCAGCTGGGGAGACCAGAAGGAGTAGGCGTACTGCCGTCCCGACTTCTTGAGCCTCAAAGCCTCGGCCGCGGCTGTTTGAATGGATACTATTAGGTTGGCTGTAAATTTTTCTAGTTGTTTGGTATCGTTGGCTGAGTTAAGCTCGTTCGTTAGTGTGGGGTGGAAGTTCATTAGAAGTCTGTTAAATTTGTTGAAGTTTCCTCGTTTTGTGGCGAACCGTTTTGAGTGTGTTATTGTAGGTTGTGAATTTATGGTGTATGTGATGTAGTTGTGATCTGTGTTATTGAAGATATCCAGGACTGACCAGTCGATGATTCTCGCAAGGGTCTTCGAATTGCAGAGAGTGAAATCTGGCCAGCCCTGGGCGTTATTCTTTTGGAAGTGGGAGCAGAATTTTCAATATTGGCAAGGCAGATGTTGTTGGAGGCTATGTATTCGATTAGACTGCGACCTCTGCTATCCTCGTTTGGTGAACACCAAAGGGGAGAATTAGCGTTTAGGTCGCAGCCACAGATAAAGAGCGATTTTTGTGTTATCAAATGTTGCCATTCCAGCAGACAGGTCTCGAAGTCGGCTGACGGGGCTGCATAGGCACTGCCAAGGATCAGTTCACCCTCCTTTCGTGGTCAGTGTAATAACACAATGGTCCCCAGTATAGAGATGTGTGTAGTTAAGGGTTTGCGTTCGAATTATAATGTGAACTGAGTTGTTTTTAGAGCTGAAACTGGACCAGGAAGAAGGGAAACCGTACAGATCTCCTCCAACGGTGCAATATGCGTCCTGGAGCAGTCCGACGTCCATGGAGTTATCCTCCATGAACGTGCAGACTGTCGAGTTCGCCGCCTTGCACCTGTTGAGGTTGATCTGCACAATCTTGAGGTTATTGAAATTAACTGGGGGTTCAGGAGAGGAAAAGGATGTTGCCTCTGGGGAAGGTGAGGAGAGAACTTTTTTGTTTTTGGGTTTGAATTTTAATAACTATTTTGAGGTAAGAGGGTGGGTTATTTAAGGAATAAGGGTTGTTACCTTCCTGAGGTGCGGTTGAGCTGCCGTGGTAGGGACCGTCAGCAAAACGGGAGCCATCAGCGTCGTAGGGTCCGTCGTAGGGTCCATCATAGGGTCCATCATAGGGTCCGTCAGCGTAATACCATAGGTTGTAGGGGTAACTGTAGTAGTCAGAGTACAGTGAGTAGTCGGGGTATGGCTGATAGTTTGAGTCTTGCTGAGAGGGTCCTGGGACTGAACTATTGTTCCTGCTGAGTGACCTTTGTGGGAAGGCTCTGCTGGAAGATCTTTGTTGGCTGGCCCTCTTTAGAGAGGTGTGTTTGCGGCTTCTAGAAGGGAGTCTTTGGGTCGATTTGAAGGGAGCCTTGTAAGACTTGTTGATCTGCAGCGGCGTCTTGTTGGGCGTTTTGAGGAGTCCGTCCTGCTCTTTCTTGGCGGAGGTTGAGGGGGAGCCGGGAATGAGGAGGAAAACTTGACTTCCAGTTCCTCTCTATGGGAGTTGTATTTCTCCACATAGAGTGGACAGTCCATAGAGTAGTCCTGATGGTTGGAGGGAAGGGCTCTTTCGTGATTTCTTCTCCTAGTAATGTTAATTCTCTGGCAGTTGATGCAACTCGCCCTGGCGGTGCACCCCTCATTCTTATGACTGCCTGAGAACTGTGAGCACGAGCAGAAGAGCTTGTCGCTGCACTTGGACGTTGGGTGTTCCAGCGATTGACATTTAGTGCATCTAAGGACCCTTGTGTAGGGCCTGAAGATGCATCTGAAGAGGCCCAGATTAAATGCCTGAGACTTAATAAAAGCTTCTGCGAAGGGCAACGGGGCTTGAAATACAAGGTTTTTAGGTGTGTTGCTCTGGCAGGTTGAGTTCTTACAAGCTTGATAAGGTCTTGGAGGTCCCCAGGGAGGCTGCTGGACTGAAAGAGTTTCTGGACGAGATCTGCATCCTCCAGGTTTGTCGGCACACCCAGGAGCAAGAACCAAATATTGGGGCAGGGTTTAGGTTTGATATCCAATTTTTCTTTTATCTCCTAGAAAGACTGCAGGTTCCTGGCCGGGAGGGCTGCCTCGTCAGGGGAGGAGCATCTGATGTCAACTGAGGCTCTGTACAGAGGCTGTTCTCACATTTTTTAGACGATTTTATTTCGCAGTAAGAAAAAATCGTTTGAATGGAGAATTTTATTTTCACAATAGTTATATTTTTGGAAGTTTTATTTATCTTCTGATATTTAGAATTTTTGTTTAGATGCAAAAATGCGCTTTTAAAATGGCAGTGGGTGGAAGGATAGGTTTCCGCTCGTTCCAAAGATAGTTTTTAGTGAAATCTTTATGAAAAGCATTTATCAGGAGAAATATGGAAAAATGTTGCAACAACAGATGAATCTTGGGTCTATTTAAGTGGTTGCAATAAAAAAAGGTCAATTTATTATCACAAAAGTGGAGAAAAAAAAATTTGCTACATGGTTCAAAGCATCAAAAGAAAGTTTTTCTAAAGGATTTATGATTGCCACTGGTTTTTCATACAAGTATAAGATAAAAGCAAAAACAATGTGACAAAAATGTCAAAATCAACTCTAAATACTCTCAAGAACATATTTTAATTCCAATTTTTAAAAATAAAAATCCAGATATTTATCCACAATGCTATCAATCCGTTGAACTGTATCAAGACAAAACAAGCAGCCCCACATCACAATCCGCAATTGCTTTTCTAGAAAAAAATGGAACAAAGAACGGGAATTAAAACCATACCCTTCACTGACATTCCTGCTAAATCTTCTGATGTATCACTGTTGGATTTTGTGTTTTTCGACTCCTAAAATCAACATTATCCAAACACTGACCTACAACGCTTTGTGGACTTTGGAAAGCCGTTCAAGAGGAGTAGAAAAATATACCTCTTCCGATATTATAAAAAGCATTATTATCATAGAAATTATGATGTAGAATGTTAGTTAAGAATAAGGGCTATCAAACTGAACAAATAAAACACGAAATATGAGTGAAATTGCTTCAGTACACTCCATCAAAATCGTCTAAAAAATGTGCGAACAGCCTCTGTATACTTGTTTTCCTTCGATCTTACCTATTGTTGAAACGTGGTGTTTCTTCAGCAGGGTAAGGATATCAGTGCCTCTGTCAGTGATTGAATGTGATTTAATGAACAGGGTGCTTCTGAATTTTTTGTATTATGCTGCAGCCTGTTGTAAGTTCTTGTCGAGTTGGTTTGAGGTCTTTGTTGAGTTGTCTGTGGTTTAGGCTTGCTTGTGTGTGCTGGCCTTGGCATAAGAGATTGTGTTTTCTGTAGTGGGCTGTGGCTGAACTGTGCCTTTTTGGTTCTCTTCCGGTGGTTGCTGGAGATGTCGAGCTGTAGTGTTCTGAATGTGTTCTTGTAGTAGTGTCTGTTGGTGTTCGAATTTTGTTGCAAGTGATTCTTGTAGCTTTTCTTGCTTTTCGAAGTTATTGTTGAGTGCTTGTTGGAGGTCCTTTAATTCTTGCATGTGGGTATGTATATCTGTGAATTTACTTTGTATGGATTTTTTGTATTCTTTGAGAGGTGAGATGTTTTGATATGTCTTTTGTCGGGGCTGTTCTTGTTGTGGTGATGCGGAGGGTGACTGTTGCTGAAGGGGATCCAGGACCTCTGCCCGCGCCTGTAGTTCAATAATCCTGTTGAAGGCGTTCTCGAATACCGATAGTGGATATGACGTGTGTTTTCTTCAGCAGATTGTGATGAAGTTATTGGCTGCTCTGGCCACATCTTGAATAGATGAGAATGAGAGAAAGTCCTCTTTCCTGCTGTACGTTTCTGGCAGAGGTGCTGTAAGAGAGAAGTTTGTTATATTGGACTGCCCGCTGCAGATGGGATCATTATCGGAAACCTCCTCTGCTTTAGACTTGCTTTCTATTGGTGATAGCGAATCCATGTGGACTTTGCGTTTTGTGTTAAGATCAGTTGGTGAAGCTTTTATAAAAGCTGTTTTTATAACGTAGGTTTTACTATGAGATTAGCAGTTAGTCAAATTTAGGATAATTTTCTATTCTATTTGAGCAGGTTGCGGCTCGCTAGAGCGCCTGCACCATACCATAGTTTGAGAGGGAAGAAAAAAAAAAAAAAGCAAAAACCGAGAGCCTAAACTCCCGAAAATAGCTAAGAGAAAATATTAATAAAAGAAAAATTATATTTTAAATTGATACCATCCGACAGTGTTAGGGACAATAAGAGAGAGAGAGAGAGAGAGAAAAGGGAGAACTTTAATGTACTAAGAGGAGACCCAAGTGGTAGCGAGACTGTGATAAAAAAAAAAAAATTAATAATAATAATAATTTGGGGGGGAGGGAGCAACGAGGGGGGCGAGGGCAGACACCCAGAACTCCTAGGAGAGTAAGAGGATGGGAGCCTAGGAGGTGGGGCAAGCCGTCGAAATTGAGAGAGATTTCAGGACCTGGTAAGAGGGAAAATTAATGGGAAGTGCCAGGGCTTGACTTTGTATTAAAAGTTTACTTGTGGGCTCGAGATATTAAAATTTTGTTGTGAAGGAAAAAAAAAAAAAAAAACACAGGAACAGTGGACTTAAAAGAAATTTGGTGAAAAAATTGAAAATTTGGCTAAGTTCCTCAAAACACAGGAACAGTGGACTTAAAAGTTATTTGGGAAAAAAAAAATCGAAATTTTGGCTCTTATCTATTAATTAGCTGCAAGAAAAAGTAACACATCCGCCACCGAGTATCGATCCCACGACCACCCGATTTACACTTTGACGCTTTAACTGACTGAGCCACTCACCAACATAAGAATGGTAACTCACATTTATTTTCAAATGGAAACGTCTTGTTTTTTAGCGTGACAAGGAAGCACTATGGCAAAATCCAATTTCATTAAAAAAGAATTTCTAATTAAAAGAAAACTAATTAAAAATTCGAAAATCGGGTTTCGAGGTGCATCAGGAGAGGTCATTACGAACCTCCATGCAAACTTGCGTAACTCTGCGATCAGCCATTTTCCTAAAATGCTCCGGACACCCAGCTAAAAAAAATCTCTAACATGTCTCCAAAAAAAATAATAATAATAAAAAAAAATGTGCAGATATTTTTAAAAATTCTGCATATTTTTTAAAGACATAAAAAAATTGCATTTAAACTTCAATTGATTCTACAGATTTTTTGCAGATTTTCATAACATCATCAAACTTCACCAACACAATGCAGATATTTTGAAGACAAAAAAAAAAAAAAAAAAAAAAAATCTGCAATCAATCTGCAATTTAATTTACAGATATTTAAGACCTTCAAAACACCATTAAATTTCACCAACAAAATGCAGACATTTTGAAGACAAAAAAAAAAAAATCTGCATTCTATCTTCACTTTCATGTACGGATTTTTTGCAGATTTTTAAATCGTCACTAAATTTTACCAACAAAATGCAGACATTTTGAAGAAAAAAAAAATCAGCATTTTCTATCTTTATTCAGCTTTACAGTTTTTGGAAAATTTTTATAATTACTACATATATATAAGCTGAGTGGGTCTTATCTCACTTATGCACTATGCGGTTTGGGCAATTGATGACGGATTGGGACAAAAACAGTTAAGAATAAAAGACGTATATAATATATCTTTAATTTTCTATGATTTTTTTTTTTTTAATTATAGTATATTACTGTCAATTAAAAAAAAAAACTAGTATGTTGTGGCCACCACAAGACTCAGTAGTAACAATATTTAGGGAAAAAAAAAAAAATAAAAAAAAAAAAACGATTTTTTTTCAAAGGTTTTTTTTTTTTTTGGGGGGGGGGAAACCGATGCCCCCACTTGCACAATTTTTTTTTTCTAGTTAACTACTACTATTATCACTAATTCATATTAATTTTACAATCACATGCTTGCATATTGTACTGTCTTTGACTATTTGCTTATGTCTGAAGTTTGAGTAAAATTGATTCTGCAGAGATGCACTAAAAAATAATTGCTAGATTGCACAGGCTGACTGATATTTGCCTCTGGAACCTGCTCTTAAGAGCAGGATGGATTTTGATGGATTTATCTTACCAATTGGTAAAATAAATCCATCAAAATATTTGCATATTATATAGCAATCGACTGTGAACATATGACACTTTGAGCAAAATATGTTCAATGGATGACAGATTAAACATTGAAAAAAGCATTTGATTCAGACGAATAGATAAACTTCGATAAAATCTTTTTTTTTTTTTTTAAATAATTTGTTTCTTTAGAGATGGAAATAATAATTTTTAGTTTTCTATATTAGAAAAAAGTATTTGATTTCTAAACATTTTTCACCCCCCCCCCCTTTTTTTATAAAATTTTTTCTTTAAATTTCTTTAAATTTCTTTCTTTATTTCAGCATTGTACGTATAACATATAAATTGTTTCTTAAAGATTTGCTACTCAAATGAGGTTCTAAGATGTAAATAAAAGAAATTATTCTAAAATCTGCAAAATTCAGAAATCCACAAAACACTTCGTTTTAGGCTGTGCGGATTTTTGAGAGTGTGCTGTATTTATTTATTTTTTTACTGTTCTGCACAACTGTGCGATGGAATTAAATATGTATGATTTTCTAAATAAACAATAATAAATTTACAAATTATGCCTTCAGGTTTAAATGCAATTACGGAATTATAATCAACAACATCATCATCTTCTTCTTCATCTATAATTAATATGTTTTTACATACATTTCCAAGATCTTTGTCAATTCTTTGAAAATTCTTCACAAGCATTTTTTTTCCAATAAGAAAAGCTTCATTTTCAAGTTGAAGAATTTCATTAATTTCAATGCATGTGCCACCAGAAATCATCACCATGTAATCATTTCGTATGAAATTCTTACTATACTTCTTGCTAGAATAAATTTTTTCTTCATACAACAATCGTTTATAAACATAACCCTGGCTCTGGCTGATAACCAGCTCTGCAACTTGCCTGTGGTTATTATGTAAGAGATGCTGAACAAAAAAAGAAAAACATCATAAAATCTTTCATTTAAAAAAATAAAATTTACTTAACATTCTACAACATTGGTTTATTTCTTTGGCAGTTTGGAAAGTAACAAATTAGTTTTATTAATCTATAAACATTGTTTTCTTCATGTTTTGACTATAACCCACATTCGTCGTTTTCCCGCTTCCATCGTTTTTTTTTTTTTTTTTTTTTTTTTTTCATGCACCCTGTGAAAAACGATGGATCGAGTGTCTGCTGTATAAAATTGTAAATAACTATCAAGTTTTTTGTATGTAAAGTAGTTGAGTCCTAGGTATTTGGTATTAATCTAAACATTAACTTAAAATTTTATTACTTATTCTCATTAAAAATCTCAGTTTTTAGCTGACTGAACAGTTTATTTATATTATTTTTCACATAGTTTATTAGCTAATAAATTAAAAAAAAATTCAAAATATACTTGCATTACAAAATTAACAGAATAAGTTTTGTTGTATGACTTAATTTTTATTCTCTTTTCTAAAGTTGGTCAGTATTTTTTAAAGTTTATATCAGTATTTTTTCAAGTTTGGTCAGTAAAATCAGTATTTTTAGACCTCTGACTCACTTTCATCCCTGTTATTCTTTTATCTATTTCATTCATTGTATTTTAGTTTTTTAAATGCAAAAAATAAAATAAAAATTTGTGGTTTTTTTTTAATATTTTAATGTTTATATTTAACTATTCTTCAAATAAAAATTGTCATTATTGAAAGTTGATGTCATTATTGAAAGTGGATTACATATACATCCATCCTGCCCACTGCGGTTTGGAACATCAAGTATTGATATTTAAGTATTTCTTCATAATGAATTAAACTTATGTTATAACTCATGTTGCTTTAAAGTATTATGAAGCAAGATAATGTCACATATCTCTGCATTCAAAGGATTATATTCATAAAAAAGCAACATTAAGGAAAAAAAAAAAAAAAACTTTGAAGAAAAGTATTTTGCAGGTAAGATCGTTTTACCCATGTGTCAAAAAATTTCCCCTCCCGCTATTGATTGGCTTTGTGATTTTCAGTCTTTCTTTATCTGCAACATAATGAATGTTAGAGTGATGATTTTAAACTTGCTTTATTAAATTCTACAATCAATAAAGAGGTAGAGTTGTTGAATATCTCTCACTCGTGTAATTTTTGTTTTGACACCCTACGCCCCCCCCCCCCTTTCCGGCTTAAGGAATGTTTAAAACTGTTTCATAAACAATTTGTATAGTTAAAGTGAATAATAATTAAAAATTATTTTACTATAATTTACTTAATCTATATATTAAATAATTTTATGCGTTGACAAGCCTATGCATATATATATGTGTGTGTGTGTGTGTGGTACATAAAATAACGGGTAAATATGGTAAAAAAAAAAAAAAATGTGAATTCGTCCCTTCGCACAGTGTTTCTAATTTTGTTCCTGGTGGGTTGGCAGCTATGGCAGTTTATCTCCTCTTCTGGACCAATTTATGCGAGGTTTTTTGTAAAGTGATCCTTATTATTCACAGAAGGATTCTACTTTCATAACTGAAAAATGAGATTTGGGGAGGGGGGGGGGCTAAATTTTTTCAAAATACCTTCTGATTTATATGAACTAATAAATAAAGCCTTTAAATTACTAAAACACGTTTTAAACAACCCTACTTTTATGCTCAATTCTCTGAGAATTTTTCACTCGGGGCAGGGGGGACATTCGCAGAGGAAGACCTACATGGTCGATGCTTGTTCTTGGAGTGTTGTTTCCGTCAGTGCTTTTGTCGATTTTCCTGTGGTGCCACATTCTATATGTTGGCCTTGGGCTCATTGCCATTTACATAATTGGTATTTCTAATGATTTCAAGAGATGATTCTCAATAAAAAGCATAAATTAAGTTTTTCATAGTGATTTTTTTTTTTTTTTATTATTAAATTTGATGTTAATATTTTCGATCTAGGCAGTTTTTAGGCAATGCTGTGGTATTTTTGTTAAACTATATGTCTGATGAAAAGTTCTTGTACTATCTACTGTGGATATTTTGCTTTGTTACACATATGTAGCAGCCATCATCGGAATTTTCGAGTGTAAAAGGGATTTGATAAACTCCAAGAGGTATCTAAGGGAAATCTAATCTAAGGTATTTAAAAAAAACAACCCCTTAGATACCGCCATACATAATATCACTTTTACACGCAAAAATTCTGATAATGACTGCTACACAGGTGCAGATGATAGTCTGAAGGTACTAAAACTTTTTAACCAACGTTACTTTTAGGCTTTTAATCCTGTGAATCTTTCGCTCAGGAGCCCCCGCATCCTCAGATAGGGAAGACCTACACAGTCGACGTAGGTTCTTGCAAGGTTCTTCTATCATAAGGTTGGGCCATTTGAAGAGTAGCCAATCAGAAGCAAGCAGAAGTGAAACGTCACAAGGCGGAAGACAGAAACAAACTACGATACAAGATATACAGCTGTTAGCCCAGAGCTAGCTATTACTTACTAAAAAATATATCCTATAATCTGATATAAATATTACCCAAAAACGAAAATAAAGAACGGTATTGCATAAATAAAAGTACATTCGTTAAAATATTTATTTTAAATACGTATAAGTTCATAAAAAATTATAAAGCTTTCGCGTTTTTGGCAACATTGCTATGCATTTGTTTACATTTATAATACTTCAATAAAACGATGAATTTCAATTAAATTAAAATGAAATGAAATAAAAATGCAGTTATTTAATTGTTTTACTCAAAAGAAAGCACACATATTTTTTTTTAAAGAATGTAAAATATACACATTTTACTGTACGATCGCGATATGTTTGTTTACATTTCAGATATTTCAGTAAAATTATGAATTTTAATTTTATGAGTAAAAATGAAATATAAGCACATTTTTTTAAATATTTGTTCAAAATAAAACACTTATATTTTTCAATTTAAAAAGAAATACACAATATATTAAGTTATCTGTAATTTATGATACGTTTGTTTACCTTTTAAATACTTCAACATTGTCATGAATTACTTCAATAAGACGATGACTTTCAATTATATTAAAATGAAATGAAAGAAAAATGCAGTTATTTAAATGTTTTGCTCAAAAGAAAAATTATATTCATTGTTTAAATATGTAATGACAGAAATAGTTTCAAAACATTTTGCTCATGTTGGCTTGTTGGTATTTTTAAAACTATTTTCATTGGAAAACATGTGCTACAACTGACACTTTTAATAAGTTATTACAAAAGTTACATTGAAATGTGTTACTACATAAAAACAATTTCATAAAATTTTCAATTATCCAGATACTTTCTACAGAGGATTAAAGAAAGAAAAAAAAATTAAAATTATAAAAGTACATAAGATTTTTTTTTTTTTTTTTACACAAAAGTTTATTTCATTTTAATTGTATTTACTGCAAATTTAATTTTGAACTGCAGAAATATTTTTGTGTGAACTTATTTTTATCCACTACATAAATTAAACATTTTGTTTATCATGAGACACCACAATTTGTTTCATGTTTCATAAAGATAATAAATTTTAACAAAATCTTAATTATGTCCCTATTTGAATAAAAATATATATATATATATCACTTTTGATAGCAGACAACAGGCATTGGCTACTGTCAGCTTTCAAAAGAGTATACTTGAAAATCCAAGGGAAGTAGCATAAACATTTAACAAACATACTTATTACATGATTATTGCTAATTTAATATCCCTTTGATTTATTACTTCTGATCTTGAAAATGTATGATATAATATACACGATGATATATTACTTACATGATTTGATTTTATCAGCAATCTATCTATTGCTATTATACATCCCAGTTTTTCATCAATGTTATATCACTTTCAAGAATCTATTCTTTAAAAAAATTATGTGCTCTAATACGGAGCACGTCACAGAAGCAACAAAAGACGTAGATTAAGATTATCACACAGTACATTTAAACAAATTCGATTAAAAGAAAAGAAAAAAAAAATTAAATCATAAAAACGCAATTTAAACACACTTATTTCAAATGTAAACAAGATTTCATCCATTCGCCTTATGACGTAGTGCGCGATAAATCTCAAATAGCTAAAAAGTCGCGCATCTATGAAATGGCACCCCCCTGGGTTCTTGGAGTGTTTTTTCTCTCAGTGTTTGTCGCTTCTTCGATGGGGGTAACGCCCATGCTGTCTACGTTGGCTTTATTGGGCTCGTTGCCAGCATTCAGAGAATTAGTATTTTTAATGATTTCAAATTTTTATGGTAAAAACCATAAGTTGGATTTTTGTAGTCCGTTTTTTTTTTTTTTTTTTTTTTTTTTTTTTTAAGTAATTGAATATTATGTTAATATTTTCGGTCTGAGCGTTATTTTTAGCTAATGCTGTGGGTAGTATATTTTTCTTAAACTTAATGTTTGAGAAAGTGCTTTATTCTACTACTAATTTTTCGCTTGTTATGTAACAAGCGAAAATTTAGTAGTATAATAAATAAAGCACTTTCTCAAATATTAAGTTTAAGAAAAATATACTACCCACAGCATTAGCTAAAAACGCCCAGACCGAAAATATTAACATAATATTCAATTACTTAAAAAAAAAATTCGACTGTAAAAACCCAACTTATGGTTTTTATCATAAAAATTTGAAATCATTAAAAATACTATTTCTGTGAATGCTGGCAACGAGCCCAATAAAGCAAACGTTGACAACATGGGCGTTACCCCCATCGATAAAGCGACAAACACTGAGAGAAAAAACACTCCAAGAACCAGCGTCGACTGTGTAGGTCTTCCCTATGTGAGGATGTGGGGGCTCCTGAGCGAAAGATTCACAGGATTAAAAGCCTAAAAGTACCGGTTAAAAAGTTTTAGTACCTTCAGATTATCTGCACCTTTTTATATGCAGATTTTCTGCAGACAACTGTTCCAAATACCTTAAAATTTCCTGCAATTTGTTTTGTAGGTCTTCTGCAGGTAAGTGCTCCAAATACCTTCAAATTGTCTGCAATGTTTCTTTTGCAGATTTTCTGCAGATAAGTTGTTCCAAATACCTGCAAATTCTCTTCAACTTTCTTTTGCAGATTTTCTGCAGATTTATTTTGTAGATTTTCTGCAAATAACTATAATCCAAATACCTTCAAATGGTCTGCATTTTTTTTTAAAGATTCTCTGCAGACATTTTTTAGCTGGGCATACATACATAATGACGCACACACACACAAATATCTTATTTTATTATATGTATAGATGTGTAACGCTGAGAGTTTGACATTGTATCCTCGTTGATTGTATCTGTTCGGATTATTAGATTTTATATATAAAATAATAATAATAATAATAATAATAGCTTTAATTATTGAATAGACAGATAAAGTTTTTAGAATGCTATTTTGCAATCTCAAAAAAAAAAAAAAAAAAAATAATAATAATAATAATAATAAAATAAAATAAAAATAAAATAAATAAATAAATAATAAAAATAATAAAAATAAAAATAAATAAATTTAAAATTTAAAATTCTGTCAAAGACAGAATTTAGTTTAGGACGGAGAACTGTTAATTTCAATCTGTAAAAGTTTAATTTTTCTTTCAATTTTTTACTTATTTTTATCTCATTTTTTGACCGTAAAACTGGGCCACGTACTTTTGAAAATGACTGAAATGAATTAAAATGAAGTGTTGCAACCTAAATTTCATGCTTCAGTTAATTTTAAAAAATCTAATTGTCGTGTCGAAAAACTGTTTGCACCACTGGATTCAGAAAAATTGCCCCTCTCCTTTGGAACAATAAAAACAAGAAAGAAAAATCATGCAGTACGCATTGATTAGTGACACTTTCCAACTGTACGTAATTGTTGTATCGAATAACTTTTAACATTATTTGCCTACGTTATCATATCACACAACAGACAGAAGTACTGAAAAATATACAGATAGACTAATTGATTTAAAAATTACTCTTAGGCATTTTGGAAAGTGTTGAAAAGGCTTAACGCAAAAAAAAAAAAAAAAAAAAAAATGCAGTCATTAGATTATAATTACAGCTTTGATCTCTCTGAATATTTTAGTGTAGCCCTGTAAATCAGAAAGTTAATCATATCATATTCTATACAAAACACTATTTTGGAATATTAACAATGCATTTCAATATTTTTATCATTTTTACAGTAGAAAGATTTTAAAATGTAACTTTTAAAAAATGCTGTCCTAAAACGTAATGCATTGTCATTTTTTTTTTTTTTTTGTTATTGTTATCCCTGTAAAAAAATCTAGTTGTACAGGACCTATTAACGTCATTTTAAATGGGGAGCAATCTATAGGGGAAATATTTATAAAAATAACACTCGTAGAACACAATGCTTTCGAATGCTTTTGGGTGACCCTGTACACAAACCAGAAGAGATATTCACTCCATTTTCAATATGGAACATCCGATAGTGTACTTAAATAACATATATCAGTTTCAAAAAATTGACATTGATATATATTATATAGAGATATTGATAAATATTTACAGGAGTTAGAGCGCGGGCAGACAGACAGATGGACAGATACACAAACTGAAATCATATTCACACTTGAAAAGGTTAGAAAGTGTTAAAAACGCTTAATGTAAACGAAAGTACAATTCTAGCAATTTTTTATTAATAGCTCTTAATATAAATGGATATTTTTGTGTCACCCTGTAAATCTAATGCTAATCATGCTATATTCTATGCAAAGTATTTTTTTTTTGTGCATATAAATAACATATTTCAATTTCCTAAAACTTCGTGGAAAGTAAAGTTATTAAAATTTGTTTTATAGAAATATCTCTCATTGAACGCAATGCTTTGGAATACTTTTGAGTGTCCCTGTAAATAAATCGGTGGTGGTATTTCCTCCATTTTATACAAGAAATATCCAATAGTGAATTTGAATAACATATTTCAATTTCATTAAGATATGTCTGCAGTAAAGGTATGACAATATGGTTTATAGAAATACGTCTTACAGAACACAATGCTTTGAAATACTTTCGGGTGCCCCTGTACACAAACCAGTAGAGGTATAAACTCCATTTTCAATAGGGAACATCCGATAGTGAACTTGAATAACATATATCAGTTTCAAGAAATTTCATAAATATTTACGGGAGGTAGAGCTCCGACAGACACACAGGCAGACAGACAGACACACAAAACTGAAATCATATTCACACTTAAAAAATGTTAGAAAGTGTTAAAAAAGCGTAACGTAAACGATAGTACAATTCTAGCAATTTTTTATTAATAGCTCTTAATATAACTGGATATTTTTCTGCCACCCTGTAAATCTAATGCTAATCATGCTATATTCTATGCAAAGCATTCTTTTGTGCATATAAATAACATATTTCAATTTCCTAAAACTTCCTGGAAAGTAAAGTTATTAAAATTTGCTTTATAGAAATATCTCTCATTGAACGCAATGCTTTGGAGTACTTTTGAATGTCCCTGTACATAAACCGATGGTGGTATTTCCTCCATTTTATACAGGAAATATCCAATAGTAAACTTGAATAACATATTTCAATTTCATTAAGATATGTCTACAGTAAAGGTATGAAAATATGGTTTATAGAAATACCTCTTATAGAACGCAATGCTTTGAAATATTTTCGGGTGTCCCTGTACACAAACCAGTAGAGGTATAAACTCCATTTTGAATAGGAAATGTCCGATAGTGAACTTGATTAACGTATATCAGTTTCAAGAAATTCCATAAATATTTACGGGAGTTAGAGCGCGGACAGGCAGACAGACAGGCAGACAAACTGAAGTCATTAACACTTTTCAACCTTGTTGGAAAGTGTTATTTATGCCTTCAAGGAACGATAAAAATTATGCCATTGACTCATTGACTGTTAAACTTCCCCTCACATGTCCAAAAGTTCAAGGGTCATTTTTGAATAACGAATAATTTACAACATTTGCTGCACGGGCAAGTGGGAACACAGTTTAAAAACCTTTGAGATAATTGCTCGAGTTAATTCGGTGCTGAATTTCATATTCAGTCCAATCCTAAAGCTGTTCGCTAATGTGAATGCGTCCAAATAACATAATGAAACTCAAAAAATTGAATTTCCTTTACATTTCATAAACGACTGTATATCACGGTACTCCGCCATAGTTTTGATTAAGTGAAAATTGACGCTAATCGAAATATATATATACTAGCAGGCGACGCCCAGTTCGCTGGTCCCTATTTTTAAATGAATCACTATAATTACTTAATTCTCAGAATTGCATTAATTTTTATCACGTGAAAAAAACAGAGAAACAAAATCTGATTAGGAAAAATGTCGCACCGGTTTCTCACTGTCTTCGGAAAAAATTCCCAAAATACTCTAACTCTTATTTATATTTTTTTCCCCTTCGCCCCCCCCCCTCCCGTCTATCCTAATAATCTTACAAATTCGAAAATATCCGCAATCGATTTGTAAGTATCCAAAACCTCTATGCACCAGTCTTGAACGATCTAACTCTATTTTATTTTTTGCCCCTCCCAATAATTTTAAAAATTCAAAAATATCCGCAATCGATTAGTAGGTATCGAAAACATCTATGTACATGATCTAACTCTATTTTATTTTTTTGCCCCTCCGCCCCCCCCCCCCGCCTTCCTGGCCCTTCTAATAACTTTACACTTTCGAAAATATCCCCATTCGACTTGCAGGCCTCTAAAACCTATATAGACCAATTTTGAACGGCCTAACTGTATTTCTATTTGTTTTTGCCCATAGCCCCCCCCCCTTACCGCCCCATCTAATAATTTTACAAATTCGAAAATATCCCCAATCGAATGTAAGTATCGAACACCTCTATACACCAATTTTGAACGATCTAACTCTGTTTTTATTTTTTTGCCCCCCCCCCTCTCCCCTCCTCCTTCTCGCCCCTCCTAATAACATTACACTTTCGAAAATATCCCCATTCGATTTGCAGGCCTCTAAAACCTATCAGTACCAATTTTGAACGGCCTAACTGTATTTCTATTTGTTTTTGCCCATAGCCCCCCTTCCCGCCCCTCCTAATAATTTTACAAATTCGAAAATATCCCCAATCGATTTGTAAGTATCGAAAACCTCAATATACCAATTTTGAAAGATCTGACTCTATTTTTATTTTTTTGCCCCTCCTCTCCCCTCCCCCTTCTCGCCCCTCATAATAACTTTACACTTTCGAAAATATCCCCATTCGACTTGCAGGCCTTTAAAACCTGACTGTACCAATTTTGAACGGCCTAACTGTATTTCTATTTGTTTTTGCCCATAGCCCCCCCCCCTTACCGCCCCTCCTAATAATTTTACAAATTCGAAAATATCCGCAATTGATTTATAAGTATCGAAAACCTCTGTAAACCAATTTTGAACGATCTAACTCTGTTTTTATTTTCCCCCCCCCCTCTCCCCTCCTTCCTTCTCGCCCCTCCTAATAACTTTACACTTTCGAAAATATCCCCATTCGACTTGTAGGCCTCTTAAACCTGTCTGTACCAATTTTGAACGGCCAAACTGTATTTCTATTTATTTTTTCACCATAGCCCCCCTTACCGCCCCTCCTAATAATTTTACAAATTCAAAAATATCCGCAATCGATTTGTAAGTATCGAAAACCTCAATATACCAATTTTGAACGATCTGACACTATTTTTATTTCCCCCCTCCTCCCCCTTCTCCCCTCCCCCCTTCTTGTCCCTCCTAATAACTTTACACAATCGAAAATAACCCCATTCGACTTGCAGGCCTTTAAAACCTATCTGTACCAATTTTGAACGGCCTAACTGTATTTCTATTTGTTTTTGCTTCATAGCCCCCCCCCCCTTGCTGCCTCACCCATAGACCTTATATCTGAATTTCTAAAATTCCAAAAATTGGTTTTTAGATAGTTGCATCAGCTATATTTTAGATCAAAAATTTCATGTATATCTATTTTTTTTTTGTTTTGTTTGAGATATATAGGATTATGCGAAGTCACGTTTTACGCATGTGAAATCACGTTTTGCACCCCCCCCCGCCCCCCTTGGGGACGAAATTTCAAAAATTCCAGAAACCAATTTTTAGACATTTGTATTAGCTATATTTTAAAGCAAAAATTTTACGGATATCTGTTTTTTTGTTTGAAATATGAAGGATTTTGTGAAATTACGTTTTGCCCCCGCCCTCCCCCCCTTGGAGGGGCACATTTTGTAAAATCGCTTGCGGCGTTGTCTTTCTCGGGTCGTAAACATTAACCGTGCCAAATTTGGTCCCGCTCGGTGAAACGGCCTAGGATTCTATAGCGGACAGACAGACAGACACACACACACACATAGACTCTGCTCTTTTATATATATAGATAACGTTTCAATATTCAGTTAAAACAAGAAAGAAAAATCATGCAGCACGCACTGATTAGTAACACTTTCGAACTGTACGTAATTGTTGTATGGAATAACTTTTAATCTGAAAAAGTTAATCATATCATATTCTACACAAAGCATTATTTTAGAATATTAAAAATGCATGTGAATGTTTTTATGATTTTTACAATAGAAAGACTTTAACTTTTAAAAATTTCTGTCCTAAAACTTAATCCATTGATTTTTTTTTTTTTTTTTTTTTTTTTAGTTCCCCATCATACTATTGGTATGGGGAACTTAGGTAATCATTAAAATTTTCGACCACGGTTTTTTGACGTTTTTACACGTTTTCAGGTTTGAGGAATCCGAAAATGACAAAATTTGTATGGTGTCTGTCTGTAGGGTGTCTGTTAGTGTGTTAGTGTGTTAGTGTGTTAGTCCGTTAGTTTGTTAGTCTGTGCACACGATATCTCAAGAACAAATTATCGCAGATAGGTCAGATCAGTTTTAAAATATTACTTTCGACACTGGCAAGAACCCCATTCATTTGCAACATTCGAATTTAAAAACTTCGTAAGTTATTAGAAATTTACGATTTTCTTAACATGGGAGAATAGGACAAAAATTCACTTAAACGTACATTAAATGGAAACTTTTTACTGTAAAAATGTCAGACCAGTTTTAAAATATCAGTTTTGATGCCGGAATGAACATCAGTAACTATACATATGCTACTTTGAAAATTTCGCAAGTTATTGGATATTTACGAATTTCTTACCATGGCAGTATAGGGCAAAATTTCACATAAACGCCAATTTTCAGAGATATTTTCATCGTAAGGATGTCAGACTCATTTTGAAATATCATTTAGAACACCGGCATGCATATTAATGACTATGAATTTTCCAATATAAAAATTTCGTAAGTTATTGGAAATTTACGAATTTCTTAACATGGCAAAATAGAGCAAAATTTCACATAAACGTCAATCTTGAGGGATATTTTCGTCATAAAGATGTCAAACCACTTTCGAAATATTATTTAGGATACTGGCATGAATATATAGATTAGGATTTTTCCAATTTAAAAAATTCGTAAGTTATTTGGAATTTACGATTTACTTAACATGTCAGAATAAGGCAAAATTGAGCATAAACTTTCATTTTGAGGATCATAAATACATTAGACAACTTCAAAATTACATTTATGATATTTGTTTGAACATGATTGAATACAAATATTCTAATAGGAAAATTTCGTAAATTATTCGTAATTTACGATTTTACCAACATAGCGAAATTGTAAATTTTTCATATAAATATGAATTTTGAGGATTATTGCATTGGAAATAGTAGCATGAAAACTAAACAACGGAATTGACCCTGATAAAATAAATTAATAGATTATAATAAGTAAAATATATCGAAGTGAACGGTGGATAGCCTATTAGGTGGGGATTTCATTCTGTCACTGTATCAAGCTTAGGTCAAATTCTCTTTTTTTTTTAAACATGATTATAATATATCTCGCACTAGAAATTTATGAGACTATATAAATATGATAGGGAACTGAGCAGAGTCCACCTATGCCAACTAGTTTTTTTTGTTGTTTCTTTGTTTGTTGTTGTTGTCTCTGTGAACAAACTAGTTGCACAGGATCTATTAATGTCATAAATAGGGAACATTCCATAGTGAACTTGATTGTATCATTTTTTAAAAAATTCTAAAAATATTTACCGACGCTAGGAGCGGGAAACAAACAGATAGAAAATTAGGCGATAGGGCAGACAGATACACAAATTGAAATCATATTCCCACTAAAAACAAACATAAGAAAATGTTAAAACGCTTAATGTAAACGAAAGTGCAATTGTAGCAAATTTTTATTAATAGCTCTTAATGTAACTGAATATTTTTGTGTGGTCCTGTAAATCGAATGCTAATCATACTATACTTTATAAAGGCACTCTTTTATGCATATGAATGATTTATTTCAATTGCATTAAGCTTTCTGCAAAGTAAAATTATTTAAATTTGGTTTATAAAAATAACTCTCACAGAACACAATGCTTTGGAATACTTTCAAGTGCCCCTGTACACAAAAAAGTTAGAAATGTACTCGATTTTACATAGGAAACATCCGAAAGGGAACTTGAATAACATATTAAAATTTCATTAAAGTTTCTATACAGTAAAGGTATTAAAATATGGTTTATAGAAACTCCTCTCGTAGAACGCAAAGCTTTCGAATAATTTTGGGTGCCCCTGTACACAAACCAATAGAGGTATAAACTTCATTTTCAATAGGGAACTTCCGATAGTGAACTTGAATAACATATATCAGTTTCAAAAAACTCCATAAATATTTACGGGAGTTAAAGCACGGGCAGACAGACAGACAGACAGACGGACAGACGGACATATACACAAATTGAAATCATATTCACACTTGACAAATGTTAGAAAGTGTTAAAAACGCTTAATGTAAACGAAAATGCAATTCTAGCAAATTTTTATTAACAGCTTTTAATATAAATGAATATTTTTGTGTCACCCTGTAAATCTAACGCTAAACATGCTATATTCTATACGCAAAGCAATTTTTGTGCACACAAATAATATATTTAAATTTCATAAAACTTCGTAGAAAGTAAAGTTATTAAAATTTGATTTGCAGAAATATCTCTCATAGAACGCAATGCTTTGGAATACTTTTGAGTGTCCCTGTACATAAACCAGTGGTGATATTTACTCTATTTTTTACAGGAAACATCCAATAATGAACTTGAATAACGTATTTCAATTTCATTAAGATATGTGTAAGGATATGAAAATACGGTTTATAGAAATACCTCTCATAGAACACAATGCTTTGAAATACTTTCGGGTGTCCCTATACACAAACCAGTAGAGGTATAAACTCCATTTTCGATAGGGAACATCCGATAGTGAACTTGAATAACATATATCAGTTTCAAGAAATTCCATAAATATTTACGGGAGTTAGAGCGCGGACAGACAGACGGACAGACAGACAGACAAACCGAAGTCATTAACACTTTTCAACCTTGTTGGAAAGTGTTAACAATTGTTTTAAAATAGCAACGAGTGAGGTGGGAAAATAGCACTCTAATTTGTCTTAAACAGTAAGTTATGTTCACACAAAAATTTATTTAAATGAATAATAAAGTGGTTTACTTATTTTTATTTTTTTTCCATCTTTACCCCTCTTGTCCCCCCCCCGCCCTCCCCGAGGTATGTATAATACTTATTATGATTTTTATAAAGAGTAAGTGATAGTTATAGAATTTATCATAGACATCGGTAAAAAGGTGATATAAAAAAATCATTTTATTTTCCTCTGCCCCCTTAGCAAACCCCCTCCCAATTATGTGTGACACTTTCTGTAATTTTTTTTATAAAATGTACGTGATTATACAAGGTTCATTAAAATCAGTAAGAAAGTGATATAAAAACAATTATTTTCTTTCAATCTGCTTCTAGCCCACCCCACCCCCGAATGTTCCTAACCTAAGTATATGTAATACTTTTACTACTCATTTTTCTTTAGTACTAAGTGATTGTTGTAGCAGTTTTTATAAGTTTACTGAAAATGTAATACAGGGTGTTTATAAAGTCCCGGACCCATTTTGATGTTTAATAACTCATAAAATAATGAAGATATAAACAAACACCACTAAAAATAATCCGAAGATATTCTTGAGAAAATAGTATTTTCTTAAGATTTTCTTCAAATATTTAAAATATTTTGAAGATTTATCTTTTTTTATAAAATATCTTAAGAAATTTTAAAGACATTTTAAAGAAATTTTGTAAACTTTCTTAAGAATGGACCAAATAACTCACTGTAGATTTTTTCTAAAAATACCTACAGAATATCTTGAGATCATTTTTAGTGGGGAACTTATGGCATTTATTGATGGAATAACTCATATATTTTCTTTTCAGGTCTGATTATCTTTACTTTTGTAAATATCGTCTGCGCGTGTGGTTAATTTCAGATAATTTCCATTTTCCAGTCTAAATACCTGTACTTTTCTAAATATCGTCTGCTTATTAATTGCATTTATCTCTCTTTTGTTTTTGGCAGCTATTGCAGTGTTATGTTTACTTTTGATGTGTTTGTTCTATGTAGTACTTTTGTATGTGATGTTTTATTCGAGCGGATATTAAGAAGAATGCATACACCACAAGAGAAAGCACAGATTTTATAGTGGTACATAGAAACGAAATCGGTAGTGCAAGCACAGAGAAATTGCAGAATTTACCAAAAAGATCCTCCATCCAAAAGCAGCATCTTACGGTGGAAAATAATTTTCTAGAAACTAGAAGTATCGCAGATAAGATACGTTCCGGACGTCCCTGCACAAGTGATTTTGATGTTGACCGTGTAAGAGAGACATTTTTACACAATCCTAGAAGATCTGTGAGATCAGCGGCAAGAGAATTCGATATGCCAATTTCGACGGTGTACAAGGTTATTAAGAAAAAATTAAGACTGCATGCATGCAAAGTTCAAATTGTTCAAGTTTTGGAACCGGACGATAGGCCTTGGAGGACGGCCTTTGCAACAAATATGATAAGGAGGATAGAAGATGATGCTGATTTTCTGAAGCGCATAATGTTCTCCGACGAAGCATCTTTTCATGTTTCTGGCTTTGTTAATCGCCATAATGTGCGCATATGTTGATCTGAAAACCCCCATGAATACCGTGAGGCACAAAGGGATTCCCCAAAGGTTAATGTGTGGTGTGGACTTATGCACGACCGAGTCATTGGGCCTTTCTTTTTTACAGAATAGACGGTTTCATCAGTCGTATACTTAGACATGTTGGAAAACCTCGTATTTCCACAACTAGAAGAGCTTCAGCCACATGTCTTTTTGCAACAAGATGGTGCACCATCTCATTGGGGTACCATCGTTCGTAGTTCTTTGAATGACCATTTTCCAGGAAGATGGATTGGGCGAGGAGGTTCAATTCCTTGGCCACCCAGATCACCTGATATAACGCCGCTGGACTTTTTCCTTTGCGGATTTGTAAAGGACAATGTTTACAGGAAGAGAGTGTCGAACATTGATGACCTCTAAAAGTCAAAATTACAACCGCAATAGCCTCTGTGGATGCCGACATGCTTGCCGATACCTGGCGTGAAATTGACTATCGACTTGATATTTTCCGTGCGACGAAGGGGGCACACGTGGAAGTTCATTGACAAGGGTCATGAAACTTTTTGAGTCTATCTAACCATTTATGTTATTAATTTTAATCTATCTTTATTATTTTATGAGTTATTAAACATCAAAATGGGTCCGGGACTTTATAAACACCCTGTATAAAAGTCATTCTTTCAATCCATTATTTGATATTTATTAATTTTGCAATTTGCAAATTGCAAATTGCAAAAGTGCTCTTTTATCCGGAATCCGTCAAGAACAAATAATAGCAGAAAGTCCAATCTCGGTATTAGTGTCTATCATATAAGGATGCTACACTAACTTTTCGTTGCAATTGCGATTGCGACTAGTGCTACGCAATGGGCAGTTGGAAGATTACGCAAATACAGACCATGATTGTCTGATAGGCACGAAAAGCATGTGTTTCCTTTGGAAATTTTTGAAAAGGCCCTAAATTAAGCAAAAGATGGGCTCCAAATTGTAAGCTTGTGGTCTTAACACATAGTCTGATTATAAAAAATCTCAGTATCTGATTGCACAACTGCTATTTCTAGATTATATAGAAAATATGCTAATAAAGCTTTTACACAAGCATTTACAATGGAATAATGTCATATATTGTGGTAAATACAGGCTTTCACCCTATTTACATTTTGGTGCTTATATAAGTGGATTAACTTGTGTACATTTTCCCCAATTCCAGCTAATTACAAGGTTTAATGAAAAATTTCTAAATTTTTCCAGGTGTTTGAATGAGTCCTTAGACCAAGCAGTCAGTGGGAGCCTCCAAATGTATTTATGCTTCCCCTCATCTGTAAGGTTAATCGGGCCCTGAGTAAATGGTTCGTGTACAACTACACCCCTAAAAAAATTCAAATACATTACGTCTATGGGCATAGCAACAATTGTTTTGGATCTAAATAACAGTATGTCACCTCATCAGGATAAAAAATAGGCATAAAAACAACAACCAATACCAACAACATCAATCTACAAGACATGATGCACTCCTGCCATTTTTTTTTTTTTTTTTAATTTCCCTGTCCCTGGTTATTTCGACCCGAAGCAATTATTGCGAGTTAGTGCAACTTATGATGCTTGCTTAGAAGGTTATTTTTATATTTATTTATTTATTTCCGTTCTACACCAGTTTTTCTGTTCCTGCTATTTAAGAACGCTGATAATCATAATTCTAAATCTCCCTCTCTTTTTTGCGGTCGCAGTTGTGGGGGAAAAAATATATTTTCCCTTTGGTACTGAAGCCCCTCCCCCAACTCATCGTCATTATTTTGGATGGCATAAAGCAGTCATTAAAAGCTCATCATCGGTCGTTGCAGTGAACTGAATAGCTTAAATTCATCACAATTGCTCAATGACGTACGTGATATACCTCTACTGCACAAAATTATCCGTAGCTATATATATTAGAGTAGAAAACAAATCGTGATCGTTTTTATTACAACTGTGGAGTATTTTTAAATTTGATAGGTGATGAGAATAAAGATTACAGATAAAGAAAAAGACAACGCTTTGAGTTCTAATAGGGGAGAGGGGAGAGGACTTATTCAATAAGATACTTTTAATGGACCTTGAAGAAAATAAAAAAAAATATTGCATTATAGTTATTCCATAGTATAATGCGAGTTATTAAGGTCAAGGTAGCTCAAATCGTCCAGGGACGGCCGTTCTTTCTAGCCCCCCTACTCCCTTTAACCTTAGAAGATTAGTGTTTCAGAAAGTTGTATGGACATATATCTCATTAACACAAGGGTCGACTGAACCTCGCGGCCCATTGCCTTTGAATTTGTGGTGTTCTACGATTTCATTTTCAGTTACAAACATTAAGCTTAAATATCTAAAACTGTTTCTAAAAACAATAATTTACGAATATTTTACTTCTTAAAGCAAAAGAAAATTTTCACAAAATTGAATATTTCACTTAAGGCTATTATCTACTTGTTAAAATGACCCCTCCAGTGGCCGAGTGATTCTGCTCTCAAAGCTACTAGACGTGAGGTGACGAGTTCGATCCCGGGTTGCGCTCGTCAGTTGAGTTATTCGGAGTTTTCTCTGGTTTTACCGAAATTGCATAAATACGGGCTAGTATCCCTTAAAAAGACCCCCCCCTACGGTGGGCATTTCCCCTCAGGCCTAAGACCTTAGTGCAGTCAGTCTGCCTTACTTCAAATACCAATACCTGTTACACTTTCCTTGTCTCCGGTAGCCAAATCCCATGTGTTTCTATGGGAAAATGTGTTACAGGAATTACTCATTACCTAATTATGTATCTTTTGAAATTCCGTTTTCCCATTCAGGAAATTTCCAACCATTAAATCAGTTCTTGTTTTCCAAAAAAATGATTTTTCATTTTGGAGGAGAAAACTACATCGTTTTTTCGTTTGTTATAGTTTCAAAATAAATATTAAAGATTTAAAAAATCAGTTTTTGAAAACAGGAACTAATTTAATGGTTGTGAAATATGTATATACTAGTATATAACCCCGTCAAAAATGACGGAATGTGAAATCAATCACGGTAGTGAATCAACGAAGGCTTTGCCTGCTTCGCTGGTCACTATATTTAAAGGAAACTCTTTTCTATGTCATTTTACAAACAACAACAAAAAAGAAAATAATAATAAATAATAATAATAATAATAATAATAAATTCCTGAAATTGCTCAAGGGCCCGCTTCTTGTCCCCGCTGCCTTCGGCAACGACCCACTCATTCGCAGACTCTCGGGTGTCTGTCCCTTTTGCCTGTGACAGTAGCTTACCACTGGGCTTCCATTTGGGTGCTTATCGGATGACACTTTCGAAACGGACAGTATCGAAAAAACTGAAGTAGCCATTTATTTGAATCCCAGTTACATATGAACAAAACTATACGTGGTGTACATAATATTTTCTATAGCATTTTATTATATTTTATACAGCACGTTATTTTCTATATTTATTTGATTTATTCGATCAACTATAAAATGACAACAGTAGGAAAAAAAGACGGGTTCTAGATCAGGAGGCGGGTGCACCGGCAAGCCGTGCGGGTGTCACGCGGAGCGTGTTCAATCATGTTCACGGCCTTTGCGGAGCCCGGAGCACCCCCTCTGACTTAATCGTGAAACGTGACGAGGGGGTTAATTAATGTTGTTAATGAATTAATATTAATGAATGGCGTGAAAGAGGATGATGGTTTTTAAAAGAGAATTTTTGTGAACTTGTGTGAAGGTTATTGTTTATGAGTAATAAATTATAAAAATTAAAAAAAAATTAAAAATTTAAAAATTTAAAAATTTAAAATTTTTTTAGAAATTTAAAAATTGAGAAAAAAATAAGAAATCAATAAAAAATATGAATTTAAGAATGAAGGATGTTGATGTAAATATATTATGAAAGAAATAGAGACTCGAACCCGGCACCTTGCTGTAAAAAATATTTCCATAAGACAGTAGTTTTCGCGTGTGTGTGTGTGTGATTTTTCTATTATATACCTGCACAGATCTTTTTCAACCTAAGAATACAATAGTTTGAGAATGATTCAACCATTTAAATGATATTAATTTACAGAATAATAATTAAAAAAATATTAATTAAGGATTTTCTAGTAAAAGATTACAAATGTTTTTTTGGAAAAAGACAATGAGAGTAAAAATTAAGTAGACAGAATGAAAGAAAGCGTAGAAACATAGAGGATGACTGATATTCGAACCCACCACCTTGCAGTAAAAATATTTCCACAAGTCAGTAGTTTACAAGTACTTTAACTACTGTTCTTTAGAAATATGCCTATGCAGATCTTTTTCAACCTAAGAATGCTAGTGCTTGAAAAGAATTCAACCATAAAAATGATATTAATTACAGAATAATAATCAAAATAAAAAATAATAATTGAAGATCTTGTAAAATTCACCAAATGTTTTATGAAAAAAAAGATGATGTATGTGAAAATTAAGTTAAAAGATGGTTAAAATCTCAAATGTATGACTTTAGAAATTAGATTAGGAAGAAAGACAAGAATTGTTTTTTGAAAGATGATTAAAAAAGAGTGATTAAAATTCCCTATGAATTACATAATTGAAGAAAGTTCGTTAAAAAATACTTTTTCCATAAAGATTTTTAAATTGTGAACAACCAGTATCTATTTTAAACTGTATATATATATATACATATATATATATATATGTATATATATATAATTATTATAAATAGGATAATGTTTGATGAAGAGCGTATGCGAAAGCTAATATTACTCAATCTTCCCATCGTTATCAGCTGGGGTTGGTATGTCAAGGTCAAGTCCCTTCCGGAACTTGTTTTTTCCCCGAAGGAGTTTGTGTAAACTATTCATTTACAATGGTATAAGATTTTTTTCACGAATTTATTTAGATTTCCACTAACTTTTTAAAAATATAAATTCATTCCTTAGATTTCTTTAGTATAAACTTTACCCTCTACTACACTTAGAATTTGGCAGGATTTTAAAACAGTAATATTTTCGGATACATTTAACAAGATTTTTAAGACATTTGGCGATAAGATTATTCGGATTTGGCAAGAAACATACAATATTAATTTCGAGTGAAAGAAAATTTTGTCACTTGCTAACTTTTTTTCCTGGAGTGAGAACGTTTATTTTATATCCTGTATCCAGTGTTACATATTGGTAATTTTAATTAGAGTTAGAGATGAGTCTACCCGTAGAGATACCTATTTTAAATCAACCGTTAACCCAGTCGCGAATAGATGACAAGAAGTTGTCCAAATTTCCTATATGTTCAACTTCTAAAAAGACTTTTTGTAAAAAGTCTAATTTAATTCGACATTTGAAGGTTCATATGGGTGTGAAATCTTTTGTGTGTTTTGTATGTCAGAAAGCATTTCAGCGTTCAGACGATATGAAAAGACATTTAAAAATTCATGAAAAGACTCTTACAGAATATGAATGTGAACAATGCTGTGAAAGTTTTAAACGCAAGTATGATTTATCGATTCCTGTTAGAAAAAATCATAAAAAGACTTTATCTAAGCATGTTTGTGATGTATGTAGTGAAATCTACAGATGGAAATATGAATTATTGAAACACATAAGAAAAAATCATCGAAAACCTTCACCCCAACATTTATGTGAATCATGTAATGAAGTATTCAATAGTAAAATAGATTTGTATTGTCATTTACGTACTTCAGTCAAGCATCAGTCAACACCAAAAACTGTAGAAAATTCTTCCCAAGATCTACTTAAGGAGAAAACTAAGTTTTTTAAAAGACGAAGTTCTCTTATTGTACATACATCCACTATCTTTGACAATGAAAATAATGATATGGATTTGTTATCATTTTTTAATAATTTAAGAACTAACATTTTAACCGAAGTGGACTTTCAATTAAGCGATAAAAAAGGAATGAAATGGTTTATAGTTGTTAAACTCGAAGTACTCTGAATTACGTTTTCTCTCAAAACGAAACTACTAAGTATACATCAAAACTTTTGAAACCAAAGCTACTTTGAATTACGTTTTACTCCATATTAATGATTCATTTCAACAAATTGATTTTAACTTCACTTAAAGTTCTTATTCAGTGAATTTTATACGACATAAACAAGAGAATTTTATCAATTTTCAATTTTTTTTTTTTTTTTTTTAATTTAACGAATTACAATTAATTATCTAGTTAATAGATAATCGAGGCTCCGTTTTCGACGGACCACTATTGGCTATGAAGCCAAAGAAGAATATACGACTAATTTACATTTATAAGAATTTCGATTGAATTTATATTAAACCAAGAATATCTGACAATACGATTATGATTTAGATTCAAATTTAACTCGATTATGAAATCAATATAACATGCATTAGATTCAATGAGAATAAATTTAAATCTACTCACCCTCGACCAGCATCCCGGGATGAGAAAACGACAAGGGCTCACACAAATAATTCTAAAATCGAATCCATCTTTGAAGAATTGAATTTATTGGCTACATGACTTAACTTAAGATATGTAAGTATGAATAAGATTATTATTTTGAATTAGTTCTTGTTTGATTGTTCAAAGGCGCAACGCACCTCTCCCGATTCTTGTGAGCCACTAGTAAACCACCTGCTCAGAGCAGTCCCAAAGAGTTCAGTCCCGCATCATTACTTTCAATGCACTACTTCCCTCCACTCATAGTGATTGATCAGTAATAAAAAATTAACATTTTTATTTACTTTATCTTTTTCTGTTTGTTTATATTTTTTTTAGAAGAGCTTCAATGGACAAGAAAGAAATTGTCAAAAATAGTACAAAAAGTGACTTTATTATTTTTATGACAAACCAAAGGATAAAAATAAAATTTACATGTGGTAACCCTATTTTATTTTATAAACTGTAAGCTCTTATTATCAGTATGTGTGTGTATATATATATATATATATATATATATATATATATATATAATTTCGAAAAGTGTAGTTATGATTTTTTAAATAGAAAAGGTTTCTAAAAAATATTATGCAAGCTATCTCTTTCTGAATGTTATTATCATTATTATTATTATTTTTTTAATAATGATTGGAGATGAATCAAGAGAAGAGATTTTGAAGTTTTGAGATGATAAAATAAAAAATAAAATTTATATAGTAGTGAAAAAGAATAGGTAATAATATTTTTTAAAATTTCTTTATTAGAGCATAAATCAAAAGTATATAATATAATAGAGTATTAATTAAAACTATAAATTTTGTGTGCATTATATGCAGTGTTAAAATCAAGTCAGTTACAAAATAAAACGAAGCATATTCTTGAATTAATGATATAATTTAAATATGCATGATGTCAATAAAAATTACTTGAATGGTCAAATTTTTGAATTATTTATTATTTGTATACTTATATATTTGAAAACATTACACATATAATATATATAGATTACTAGGTGTATAATTATATCTCTGCAAAAAATAACAACACACAAAACAAAATAATTAGGGTACTTATTTGAGAGAAATAAAAGGGGGACGAGGATTTCAAAATATAGGTGAAAAAAAGTAATAATTGAACAAAGTCTTTCAGAAATTTAACTTAACCCAAAATTTAACCATCTCCATTATTAATATTGGGTACAAATACACAAAAAATGAGAGCATTAATTTAGTTTTAAACTTGATACTATTAATTTAGTCCAACATTTATAAATAGAGTATCTAGAATAAAAGTATATAATAGTTATCTAGAAAATTGGAGTACACGAGCGTTTATTAATCCATTTAAATAAAATTCAATTTGTTTATCAAAGTTATAAAACAGCACGCGTTTTTATTCGGAAATAAATGAGCACAGTTATTTTTCATGTCAGTAACACACAATCTAATAACACTGTATATAATGCACATAAAATTTACAGTTTTAATTAATACCATGTTATATTATACACTTTTAATTTATACTCTAACAAAGAAATTCCCAAAAATATTAGTAGCGTTGAGGCGCAGACAAGCCGTGCGGGTGTCACACCACCCCCTGAGGGTGTAGACGTGTTGGTATCGTCCTTGAGACATCCTCTAACTTGATTGTGAAAGGTGATGAGGGTGTTAATTAAGGTTATTAATGAGGAAATTTTAATGAATGGTGTGAAAGATGAGGAGGGTTTTAAAAAGAAAATTTTTGTGGTGTTGTGTGAAGGTTGTTGTTTATGAGTAATGAATTATAAAAATTAAAAAAAAAAAAATAAAATTAAAAAAATTAAAAAATTTTAAATTTTAAAAAAATTTAAAAATTGAGAAATCAATAAGAAATCAATAAAAAAATATGAATTTAACAATGAAGGATGTTGATGTGAATATATTATGAAAGAAATAGAGAAGTCTGACTGGGATTCGAACCAGGCACCTTGCAGTAAAAATATTTCCATAAGACAGTAGTTTTCGAGCGTGAAACCGCTGACCTATAGAAATATGATCTGATGGCTCTATTTTAGATATAAATATGTATTTTTTGATTGACTATCACTTAGTGTTCGTCATGTTACCGTCCCGAGAGGAAGGTATTTTCGTGTTCTGCATTTATTTTGTCATGTGCGTTGTCTTTTCGATTCTTTATATTTTTTTCTGAAGGTGGAAAGTTTAACGTTGATTTTATTTTAAATTTAAACGATACGGGAAATTTATCCTTTTCAATGTAATGCCTTCACATACGTGCTGCCATGGAGGAAACTTATCGAGATCCGATAGCGGTTGCAAGTTTTGGAGTTGTAGATGCTTTACACCGTGCTGTCCGCGGCAAGTTATCAAAGAAAAAAATTCGAGAATGGTTACAAGGAATAGACGCATATTCACTTCTCAAACCGATTCGAAAAAAATTCTCCACGAACCGTGTCATAGTATCCAGAATTGATCAACAGTGGCAAGCAGATTTAGCTGATCTGACGTCTCTTCAAAAGTTTAACGATGGATTTCGCTACATTTTAACTTGTATAGACATCCTCTCAAAACGAGCGTGGGCGGTTCCTCTGAAATCTAAAAAAGGAGAAGAGATTGTGAAAGCTTAAAAAAAATTTTTCTCTGAACGAAAAGCCAACTGTTTGAATACGGATGCAGGAAGGGAATTTTTGAATAACAAGTTTCAAAAATTTCTCAAAGAGGAAGGTGTGAAATTTTTCAGAACTTTTAACAACACGAAAGCGTCCCTAGTAGAACCTTTTAACCGTACTTTAAAAACTAAAATGTGGAAATATTTTACCAGTCGCCGTACTTACCGCTACTTAGACGTGTTAGATCAATTACTTTATAGTTATAACCATACTTATCATTCGAGTATTAAAAGAGCGCCCGCCGAAGTAAAACCGAAAAATGAAAGCGACGTGTGGTTTACTCTGTACGGGGATATGGGGAATGAAAAGAGAAAGTCTTGTGTGTTTAAACCGGGGGACACGGTTCGAGTATCCAAACAAAAATTAACTTTTGAAAAAGGATACGAAACTAATTGGACGGAAGAACTATTCGTCGTGACCGAGTGCGTACTACGGGAACCACCCGTCTACCGGATCAAGGATTTGATGAACGAACCTATTTTAGGGAGATTTTACGCGCAAGAACTTCAAAAAGTTCAACCTAAAGAGAACTTCGCTATGGAAAAATCTTAAAAAAGCGTATGAGAAAAGGGCAATTAGAGTGTAAAGTGAAATATAAAGGTTATCCTTCTAAATTCGACCAATGGATACTGGCTTCTAATTTATTTCATTTATAAATTGAACCGACCTGTCTTTTGAGAATCATTCGTCAACATGTCTTTCTACGTGACGCTACCTTCGGACAATTCTTTGAAATTTTACCCAGAAAATAAAATTTCACATTTTATTACGAGATTACCTTCCCCTCTTGATCTGAAAGGTGAATGGGAGGTCGGACTTGTGGAATTGATTTATCCACATATGTGGAGTAATATATTTGACGGAGGAAATGAATACGAATATGATGCAGGTATTGGGGTGATGAAAAGAACTAAAATCCCCTTCGGATTTTTTGAAAGCCCTTCAGACATTATAAAATGGATGAACTATCAAGACTTCAACGGTTTAATTCAGATAACCTACATCAAACATACTAGAAAAGTGAAAATTGGATTAAAACCAACAGCTAGAATAAAGTTATTACCAGGACTCGCCAAAACTTTAGGTTTTTATCCGGCCGAATTGGTTAACAATGAGGACCCTATACGCGATAGTCCTTTTAAATACTTTGAAGGGTATAAAGAAGCTTATCCGAATTTTGATTTAAAATTACTTTACATATATTCGGATATAGCAGAACCTCAGATCGTTGGTCGTATAGTATCCCCTTTGCTTAGAGTAATTACTGTGAAAGGTAAACATGGTGATATGATTCACGAAATGTTTGACAGACCACATTATGTCCCTCTTTCAAGGAAAAACTTTCAAACAATTGAAACTGTTATAAGGACACACACAGGACGATTGGTGTCATTCGAGCGTGGGCAGTTGATCGTGAAACTTCATTTTAGGCAAAAGTTCCTCTCATAATGTTTGTTCCTTACAAGTGTTGTGCGAAATCTTTTGAAGATTATTACATTCACCAGTCAGGTAGTGGTTTGAACTACTACCAAGGTTCTACATTACAAAAAGGATATGGATTAGGTGGACTGTTTCGATCTCTTTTTCGAGCTGCAGTACCCCTTTTTAAATCAGGTGCAAAAGCTGTTGGTAAACAATTGTTTCATACGGGTGTAGATGTGTTGAACGACCTGTCACGAGGTGAATATATAAAAAATGTTGCTAAGCGTCGGTTGAAAGAAGCTGGAAAAAATTTAACTGACAAAGCTGCTACAAAAATGAAAACAATGATTGGTTCAGTACAACGCTATAAAAAGAGAAAGCGATCTAACAAAACCATCATTCGTCCCAAAGTGAAGAGAGCGAAGACACACGATATTTTTGCTTAATCATGTCGGATCTCATTCATAAAGATTCCCCTGTCTGTGTCAAATCTGAACTGGACTTGTTTTTGATACCACCTACACAGACGGCTATTGAAAAAGGACATTTCGTCGAATTTCATCCTCTGGCGAATATTCGCGATGGGGGACCTGTGGAATTCAACATCACGAGTAATGGTGAAGAATACATAGATTTGTCCTCCTAGCACATGTATTTAAAAGTGAAAATTGTGAATGCTGACGGAACTGCTCTGGCTGATAAAGAACCTGTTGCACCTGTTAATTTATTTTTTCATGCATTGTTTTCCCAAATCGACGTGAGTCTGAACGAAAGATTAATATCCTATTCGAGTAACACTTTATCCATACCGTGCCTACATTGAAACTCTGTTGAATTTCGGTGAAGATGCTAAAAAAAGTTTACTAACCTGTGAATGTTTTTACAAAGATGAAAATTTAACTGTATCCGATCCCACACAAGCTACTCCCCAAAACTCTGGATTGTTAAAAAGACATGAACTCACCAAGACGAGTAAAATTTTAGATATAATCGGACCTTTACACTGTGACATTTTTCAACAGAATCGACTTTTACTGAATATGGTGGATTTGAAAATTAAAATGATTCGAAGCGCTCTCCAGTTTTGTTTAATGGCAAAGCAAGTGCTTGGGCAGGAAAAGAAATATAACGTCGTGTTAGAACATGCTTCGCTGTTTATTCGCAAAGTGAAAGTGAACCCAGGAGTTTTATTAGGGCATGCTAAAGCTTTGGAAAAAAATTCTGCAAAATACCCCATCGATCGAGTTTTATGCAAGACTTATACAATACCTGCTGGAAGTATGTCTTTTATGCAAGATAATGTACTTTTGGGTGCTATCCCAAAACGTGTCATAATTGGATTGTTAGATAATGCCGCCATGAGTGGTAAATACGACTTAAACCCTTTTTACTTTCATCACTACAATGTTAACTTTTTAAGTGTGTATATGGACGGTCAACCTGTTCCTAGCAAACCTTTGGAATTGAATTTCCAGGATAAAAACTATATAAGAGCTTATCATCTATTATTCTCTGGTTTCAATCGTGATGCTGGAAATTATATTTCACGAGAAGATTTCGTGAATGGTCATACTTTGTATGCTTTCGATCTAAGTCCTGACTTGTGCGACGGTCCCCATCTCAACTTACAACAACAAGGAAATTTTAGAATTGAGATAAAATTCTCCACAGCTTTACAATCCACCATTTCTGTGTTTGTGTATGCAGAATTTGAAAACATTATTGAAATTACCAAGTCCTGACACGTTTTATGTGACTTTGCCAATTAAAGAAAATGGATTCTCTGCAAATCAAGAATATTTTATCCAGTGATACAATTACGAAAAAATATTTTTTAGATGTTTTCCCAAGTGATCATTTACCGGAGGTGGTCGTGCGTTATCCAGCTTGCCTCGTATGTAACACACATGACTCGTCTGAACCCGGAACCCACTGGTTAGCCTTTTTCATGCAATCTGATGATGAAGTGGAATTCTTTGATTCGTATGGAAACGACCCTAGTTATTTTAAAGGACTTATCTTGAACTTTGCATCCCGTTTTTCACATGTGAACTATAATCCTCTGATGCTTCAGAGTGCTATAACTGCCGTTTGTGGCCAATTTTGTGTTTATTATTTATATTGTAGATGTAGGGGAAAAACCCTGAAAGATTTTTTGTCTATGTTTGTAACCAAGAATATCTGTAACGACCATCGAGTCTATAATTTTGTTACCAAAAGATTTCGTGTGCATGCTAATTTTTATCAATAAACACTTATTTAAACTGTATACATTTTGTGTCTGTGTTCATTTATCATGGAGTTTCCACGTCTACAACATCCTTGTACTATGATTCTTGCCGGTCCTACAGGATGTGGCATGTCCTTTTTTATGGGAGATTTGTTACATTTAAAAGAACAAATGTTTCATCCTACCATCGACAAAGTGGTTTGGTTTTATGGTATTTATCAAACTTTATACGATGAAATGCCTGATGTTACTTTTGTAGAAGGTTTCCCATCGAATTATAAAGCTTATTTGAATGGTAATACTTTGTTTGTGATAGATGATTTAATGACCGAATGCAGTAACGATAAACGTTTGACTTCGTTATTCACGAAAGGTAGTCACCATTTAAATCTAAGTGTTGTTTTTTTAACCCAAAATTTTTTTCAAAAAGGAAGTGAAATTAGAACAGTGTCTTTAAATGCCCAGTACATTTTCCTGTTTAAAAATCGTCGTGACATGAGTCAAATTATGCTTTTGGGATACAACTGCCTACCCAAATGCATAATTTGACTCATGTCGCGACGATTTTTAAACAGGAAAATGTACTGGGCATTTAAAGACACTGTTCTAATTTCACTTCCTTTTTGAAAAAAATTTTGGGTTAAAAAACAACACTTAGATTTAAATGGTGACTACCTTTCGTGAATAACGAAGTCAAACGTTTATCGTTACTGCATTCGGTCATTAAATCATCTATCACAAACAAAGTATTACCATTCAAATAATCTTTATAATTCGATGGGAAACCTTCTATAAAAGTAACATCAGGTATTTCATCGTATAAAGTTTGATAAATACCATAAAACCTAACCACTTTGTCGATGGTAGGATGAAACATTTGTTCTTTAAAATGTAACAAATCTCTCATAAAAAAAGACTTGCCACATCCTGTAGGACCGGCAAGAATCATAGTACAAGGATGTTGTGGACGTGGAAACTCCATGATAAATGAACACAGACACAAAATGTATACAGTTTAAATAAGGGTTTATTGATAAAAATGAGCATGCACACGAAATCTTTTGGTAACAAAATTATAGACTCGATGGTCGTTACAGATATTCTTGGTTACAAACATAGACAAAAAATCTTTCAGGGTTTTTCCCCTACATCTACAATATAAATAATAAACACAAAATTGGCCACAAACGGCAGTTATAGCACTCTGAAGCATCAGAGGATTATAGTTCACATGTGAAAAACGGGATGCAAAGTTCAAGATAAGTCCTTTAAAATAACTAGGGTCGTTTCCATACGAATCAAAGAATTCCACTTCATCATCAGATTGCATGAAAAAGGCTAACCAGTGGGTTCCGGGTTCAGACGAGTCATGTGTGTTACATACGAGGCAAGCTGGATAACGCACGACCACCTCCGGTAAATGATCACTTGGGAAAACATCTAAAAAATATTTTTTCGTAATTGTATTACTGGATAAAATATTATTGATTTGCAGAGAATCCATTTTCATTAATTGGCAAAGTCACATAAAACGTGTCGGGACTTGGTAATTTCAATAATGTTTTCAAATTCTGCATACAGAAACACAGAAATGGTGGATTGTAAAGCTGTGGAGAATTTTATCTCAATTCTAAAATTTCCTTGTTGTAAGTTGAGATGGGGACCGTCACACAAATCAGGACTTAGATCAAAAGCATACAAAGTATGACCATTCACGAAATCTTCTCGTGAAATATAATTTCCAGCATCACGATTGAAACCAGAGAATAATCGATGATAAGGTCTTATATAGTTTTTATCCTGGAAATTCAATTCCAAAGGTTTGCTAGGAACAGGTTGACCGTCCATATACACACTTAAAAAGTTAACATTGTAGTGATGAAAGAAAAAAGGGTTTAAGTCATATTTACCACTCATGGCGGCATTATCTAACAATCCAATTATGACACGTTTTGGCATAGCACCCAAAAGTACATTATCTTGCATAAAAGACATACTTCCAGCAGGTATTGTATAAGTCTTGCATAAAACTCGATCGATGGGGTATTTTGCAGAATTTTTTTCCAAAGCTTTAGCATGCCCTAATAAAACTCCTGGGTTCACTTTCACTTTGCGAATAAACAGCAAGGCATGTTCTAACACGACGTTATATTTCTTTTCCTGCCCAAGCACTTGCTTTGCCATTAAACAAAACTGGAGAGCGCTTCGAATCATTTTAATTTTCAAATCCACCATATTCAGTAAAAGTCGATTCTGTTGAAAAATGTCACAGTGTAAAGGTCCGATTATATCTAAAATTTTACTCGTCTTGGTGAGTTCATGTCTTTTTAACAATCCAGAGTTTTGGGGAGTAGCTTGTGTGGGATCGGATACAGTTAAATTTTCATCTTTGTAAAAACATTCACAGGTTAGTGAACTTTTTTTAGCATCTTCACCGAAATTCAACAGAGTTTCAATGTAGGCACGGCATGGATAAGTGTTACTCGAAGAGCATATTAATCTTTCGTTCAGACTCACGTCGATTTGGGAAAACAATGCATGAAAAAATAAATTAACAGGTGCAACAGGTTCTTTATCAGCCAGAGCAGTTCCCTCAGCATTCACAATTTTCACTTTTAGGTACATGTGCGAGGAGGATAAATCTATGTATTCTTCACCATTACCCGTGATGTTGAATTCCACAGGTCCCCTATCGCGAATATTCGCCAGAGGATGAAATTCGACGAAATGTCCTTTTTCAATAGCCGTCTGTGTAGGTGGTATCAAAAACAAGTCCAGTTCAGATTTGACACAGGCAGGGAAATCTTTATGAATGAGACCCGACATGATTAAGCAAAAATATCGTGTGTCTTCGCTCTCTTCACTTTGGGACGAATAATGGTTTTGTTAGATCGCTTTCCCTTTTTATAGCGTTGTCCTGAACCAATCATTGTTTTCATTTTTGTAGCAGCTTTGTCAGTTAAATTTTTGCCAGCTTCTTTCAACCGACGCTTAGCAACATTTTTTATATCTTCACCTCGTGACAGGTCGTTCAACACATCTACACCCGTATGAAACAATTGTTTACCAACAGCTTTCGCACCTGATTTAAAAATGGGTACTGCAGCTCGAAAAAGAGATCGAAACAGTCCACCTAATCCATATCCTTTTTGTATTGTAGAACCTTGGTAGTAGTTCAAACCACTACCTGACTGGTGAATGTAATAATCTTCAAAAGATTTCGCACAACACTTGTAAGGAACAAACATTATGAGAGGAACTTTTGCCTAAAATGAAGTTTCACGATCAACTGCCCACGCTCGAATGACACCAATCGTCCTGTGTGTGTCCTTATAACAGTTTCAATTGTTTGAAAGTTTTTCCTTGAAAGAGAGACATAATGTGGTCTGTCAAACATTTCGTGAATCATATCACCATCTTTACCTTTCACAGTAATTACTCTAAGCAAAGGGGATACTATATGACCAACGATCTGAGGTTCTGCTATATCCGAATATATGTAAAGTAATTTTAAATCAAAATTCGGGTCAGCTTCTTTATACCCTTCAAAGTATTTAAAAGGACTATCGTGTATAGGGTCCTCAATGTTAACCAATTCGGTCGGATAAAAACCTAAAGTTTCGGCGAGTCCTGGTAATAACTTTATTCTAGCTGTTGGTTTTAATCCAATTTTCACTTTACTAGTATGTTTGTTGTAGGTTATCTGAATTAAACCGTTGAAGTCTTGATAGTTCATCCATTTTATAATGTCTGAAGGGCTTTCAAAAAATCCGAAGGGGATTTTAGTTCTTTTCATCACCCCAATACCTGCATCATATTCGTATTCATTTCCTCCGTCAAATATATTACTCCACATATGTGGATAAATCAATTCCACAAGTCCGACCTCCCATTCACCTTTCAGATCAAGAGGGGAATGTAATCTCGTAATAAAATGTGAAATTTTATTTTCTGGGTAAAATTTCAAAGAATTGTCCGAAGGTAGCGTCACGTAGAAAGACATGTTGACGAATGATTCTCAAAAGACAGGTCGGTTCAATTTATAAATAAAATAAATTAGAAGCCAGTATCCATAGGTCGAATTTAGAAGGATAACCTTTATATTTCACTTTATACTCTAATTGCCCTTTTCTCATTCGCTTTTTTAAGATTTTTCCACAGCGAAGTTCTCTTTAGGTTGAACTTTTTAAGTTCTTGCGCGTAAAATGTCCCTAAAATAGGTTCGTTCATCAAATCCTTGATCCGGTAGGCGGGTGGTTCCCGTAGTACGCACTCGGTCACGACGAATAGTTCTTCCGTCCAATTAGTTTCGTATCCTTTTTCAAAAGTTAATTTTTGTTTGGATACTCGAACCGTGTCCCCCGGTTTAAACACACAAGACTTTCTCTTTTCATTCCCCATATCCCCGTACAGAGTAAACCACACGTCGCTTTCATTTTCCGGAGTTACTTCGGCGGGCGCTCTTTTAATACTCGAATGATAAGTATAGTTATAACTATAAAGTAATTGATCTAACACGTCTACGTAGCGGTAAGTACGCGTACGGCGACTGGTAAAATATTTCCACATTTTAGTTTTTAAAGTACGGTTAAAAGGTTCTACTAGGGATGCTTTCGTGTTGTTAAAAGTTCTGAAAAATTTCACACCTTCCTCTTTGAGAAATTTTTGAAACTTGTTATTCAAAAATTCCCTTCCTGCATCCGTATTCAAACAGTTGGGTTTTCGTTCAGAGAAATTTTTTTTTTAAGCTTTCACAATCTCTTCACCTTTTTTAGATTTCAGAGGAACCGCCCACGCTCGTTATGAGAGGATGTCTATACAAGTTAAAATGTAGCGAAATCCATCGTTAAACTTTTGAAGAGACGTCAGATCAGCTAAATCTGCTTGCCACTGTTGATCAATTCTGGATACTATGACACGGTTCGTGGAGAATTTTTTTCGAATCGGTTTGTGAAGTGAATATGCGTCTATTCCTTGTAACCATTCTCGATTTTTTTTTTCTTTGATATCTTGCAGCGGACAGCACGGTGTAAGGCATCTACACCTCCAAAACTTGCAACTGCTTTCGGATCTCGATAAGTTTCCTCCATGGCAGCACGTATGTGAAGGCATTACATTGAAAAGGATAAATTTCCCATATCGTTTAAATTTAAAATAAAATCAACGTTAAACTTTCCACCTTCAGAAAAAATATAAAGAATCGAAAAGACAACGCACATGACAAAATAAATGCAGAACACGAAAATACCTTCCTCTCGGGACGGTAACATGACGAACACTAAGTGATATTCAATCAAAAAATACATATTTATATCTAAAATAGAGCCATCAGGTCATATTTCTATAGGTCAGCGGTTTCACGCTCGAAAACTACTGTCTTATGGAAATATTTTTACTGCAAAGTGCCGGGTTCGAATCCCAGTCAGACTTCTCTATTTCTTTCATAATATATTCACATCAACATCCTTCATTGTTAAATTCATATTTTTTTTATTGATTTCTTATTGATTTCTCAATTTTTAAATTTTTTTAAAATTTTTAATTTTTTTTTTTTTTTTATTTTTATAATTCATTACTCATAAACAATAACCTTCACACAACACCAGAAAAATTCTCTTTTTAAAACCCTCCTCATCTTTCACACTATTCATTAAAATTTCCTTATTAATAACCTTAATTAACACCCTCATCACCTTTCACAATTAAGTTAGAGGATGTCTCAAGTACGATACCAACTCGTCTACACCCTCAGGGGGTGGTTCGACACCCGCACGGCTTGCCTGCGACTCAACGCCTCCCTCTGCTGCGCTAGATCCGGCCTTTCTTCCATACTAATATTATTACCTGTTCTTTTTCACTCCCGCGGAAATTTTACTTTCCGAGTTCATCATCTGAAAACTTGACAATCTGCTTCCATAATTCAACTCTAATGAGATATTTTTTAGTTATCCTTCTTTTTCTTTAATCAATACCATCAACATGTTCATTTTATATACACCCACAGCAGTGAAATATCATTCCTTCAATAAATACTGAAAATATAAAAACTCTCACGTTGATTTTAAAACCAACATGGCGGAGAATGAGAGAAAATTGTCGGGACGATTTTATGGTTAGCTTGGTTGTTCGACGACAGCCAAACGATGTCGGCTTATCGGGACGACAAATACGTCCTCAAATCGGTGGGTGTGAAAGCACGTAGTATATAGCACTGTATTTTGCCTGCACGGATGTCGGATAACGACAATCGAATACGTTTTATCGGTGCCGTGTCGGCAAGTGTGAAAGCGCTCTTACTGTTTGCGACAGATAAATCTTACCTACTAATATGCACACGTTACACAAAAATGTTACATAAAGTTAGTGTTTACCATAGTGGAACCTTACCTACTGATCTGCATACGTTACTCAACACTGTAGTGTAAAGTTGCCGTTTGTGAGAGTGGACACTTACCTACTGATGTGCATACGTTACGCAACAATCTTGTGTAAAGTTATCGTTTGCGAGAGAGGAAACTTACCTACTGATCAGCATGCATTACACATGAATTTTGTGTACAGTTATCGTTTTATCGTTTATGACAGTGGATCCTTATCTTATGATTTGCATACGTTACACAACAATGTTGTGTAAAATTATCGTTTACGAGAGTGGAACTTTACTTTACCTATTAGCTTAAATACCTTACAAAACAATATTGTGTAAAGTTACCGTTTGTCAGAGAGGAATCTTACCTACAGATATGCATACGTTACACAGCAATGTTGTGTAAAGTTACCATATGTGAGAGAAGAATCTTACCTACTGATCAGCATACATTACACAACAATGTTATGTAAAATTATCCTTATCATTTGCGAGAGTGGAACCTTACTTTTTAATCTCTGCATAAGTTACACCACAATGTTGTGTAAAGTTACCGTTTGCGAGAGTGGAAACTTATCTACTGTTCTGAATATATTTCACAAAAAGCTTGTGTAAAGTTACCCTTTACGAGTGTGTAAATTTTCTTCCCTGTCTGCAAAGATTACGCAACTGTAGTTGGTAATGTTTCGCAACATAATTGTGGCAAGTAGGCTGCCTCAACATTGTTGAGTAAAGTTACATAAAATATTTTACGATGTGTACATTTTCACGAAAATTTGTTTGTTATATTAAAATTTACAGGGAAATAAAACCCGAAATGACAGTAACGTCTGTTAAGCTAACAGACACTAATTTATAAAATGGTGCAACTAAAATAAAACATTTTATGAATTTTTTTGCGCATATTACCCTATTAGAACGGGTGTGCCGGGTTCGAACCCAGGTCGCGTTCGTTCGACTAACCGTGCTTTCATGGTTGTCTTTCTATGAATTCGAGCAAAGACCTTTCTGTAAGATCCCAATACACTGTTAAAAATAATAGTTCAAAGTTTCACCAAATTAATGGTGTAAAATAGACATTTTTAGCTGCAACCAATATTTTGGTGCTAAATTTCACCATTTCAGTGGCGTTTACTACTGAAGTGGCACCACTAAAACGGTGAAACATTGCATCAAAATATTGGTTTGCAAACTATTTTTCTGGTGAAATATGAGATTTTATTTTTAACTGTGTAGAAAGCAATCCTTCCATAGGTCCCTCTAGATTACAATCGACCTAAACTGCCACTACCTGTCATACACTCGAATATAGCCAAAGCCTATGTTATTCTTTGAGGGAATTTGTTTATAGACTTAGTTATTACCGAATTAACTTTTTAAAATACCGCTTCTGAAAATTCCCAATCGATAAATTTGTACTCTTTTTTCTAAAAATTGATTTGTTTAAATTTTAATAATAATAATAATAATAATAACAACAACAATAAAATAAAAGTAAAAAATAAATTTTTTATAAACGAGTAAAATTTCCAGAAAATACATCAGGTAATTCACAAATAATTCTATAAACAAATTTCCCCATAGAAAAACATTGGCTTTGGCTGTTGGCCAGGATATGTATTGTACGCTTTGAAAGTATACTGTTAAAAATTTCTATTCAAACTTGAATTACTATGTGAAGTAAACCGAAGAGTGAAAATAAAATCTGTGAAGTGAAATCGCGTGCGATTATGTCATTCAAAAATTCAAAACCAATAAAATGTCATTCAAAACCATTACAAGAAAAAAAAAAAAAAAAAAAAAAAAACGACTTCTTTTTCCATCTGATCATTAACCAGATGTTACTATTAGAAAATTTATTGAAGTATATCCCTTTAAGAAGGAAAAAAAACCTATTATACACTTGAGGGAGTTCCGAAAAGGGCGCTCCAGAGGAGGCTTTGCCTACAAGAAAATTTGCCTACAACCGAGTACACTGTTAAAAAATTAAGTTCAAACTTCAACCACTATATGGAGTAAAGTTATAAGCTATACCATAATATGATTCAATCTCACTTTCAAGTTTTCTACTTCTTACGATTGAATTTAAGTTGAATCAAATCTTGGAGCTACCATACATCCACTCGCAAGATCACAAGGGAAGTATATATCAGTAAAATACTTTTTGAAACCAACCCCTTAAATTAAATTTTGTGGTCGGAAACGTAGGGTAAAAAGGAAATTTTGTGCAAGAACTCACCCATGGGTCAAGACGGGACGACATTTTACCCGATCAGAAATGATTTTTTTTTTAATTTCTTTTCTTAAGACTAAAAGTTACTGTTAGTGATTCACTAATTATAGTGATTCATTTGAAAATACTGCCCCGCTAGCGGGCGAAGCTCGCTAGTCTCCTTATATTATTAAAATCTGTGCGCATGTCTGTCTGTCTGTGAGAAATGCCTTGTAAGCGCTAGAGCTCCGGCGCTAATGCTCGCAGCGCCTCGAAACCGGTGTCGACAGACGCAGAATTTTTATCATCTCGACATCGCGATAATTCGCTAAGCGATGCGACCCTAATTAGTGGAGATATTAATTAAAACGTTGAGCTATGTCGATGGAAAAATGACTGAGAATTCACGGATATTTGCTTAAAAAGAGACATTCTTACGGAAAAAGTGGAAAATAAATTAGAAATATCAGTCGTATCGTTACAAATATGGTATCAAATGAAAGGGCCAATTTTTCTCAATCCGATGGTTTAAACGGCTTATCGATCGGACAATTAGATTTTTTTAAACTAACTAAACATAAAAAAAATGGTGGCAACAAATGAAAACAATTTTAATATCGCAGACGATCGTCTACAGTCTTGATCGGAAAGAGAAACATCTAGTATTTAATGAGGTCACGTGTTTTGGTACTGCGATTAAAAATTGCAATTTTGAAAAGGCTTCAGTTTTTCAATGTCGCACACTAAACTTGGTATACAGACCTAAGATCACAAGACAGCCTTGCAGTTCAAATTTTATCGATTTTGCAAAAAATTTACATTTTATTTGGAAATTAAATTTTATTCTAATACGCGTATTTTAAATTCTAATTATGATTAAATTATTTTTAATACATCATTCGAAAGATATTTTAAAGTTCTTGTATATTATCGAAAGTTTTCACCAGATTTACACGTTTTGAGGTCTCCTGATTAGGTTTTCTTTTGCATCTCAGCTAATTGAGTCAGACCGTTCAAAATTGGTATACGTAGGTTAATTAGGAGGGGCTGAAAGGGTGGGGAAGAAATAGGCGTCACCGCGCGCGTATCCCCTAACTTGTGCGCGCGCACGGGACTGCGCGGCCGAAGGCAGTGGGGACCCGGGGCGACTTTTTACCCGATCAAAAATGATTTTTTTTTTCTTTTCTTAAGAGTAAAAGTTACTGTTAGTGATTCATTAGTTATAGTGATTCATTTGAAAATACTGACCTGCTAGCGGGCGAAGCCCGCTAGTATAAATATATATACCGTCGAACCTCGTTAAAAACTATTTCCACAATCCCCATTAAAAGGAAGATTGGTTTCTGAGTTACTGATAACATGAACATTTTTTTATCCCCTTTGAGATTACCGTTAACGAGGTTCGACTGTATTTATTTTATTTAAACAAAATAAATACAGCCGAACCTCGTTTATTTTTTTTTATTTATTTATTTATTTTGGTCCTACAAACCGATATATATTTTCTTCAACTTTGGCAGGGGGATGCAAATGCAATCTGCTTTCTGATCCTCTGCCAGTAAGCTGGGACATTCGGAGAAGTCGTTTCGAACAAACGACGATTTCCCCGAAGGCCCAGAGTATCCTAGAACAAGAACCTAGAATAGAACCTTCTATTCAAGATGCCTTGGTATGCCTCTGACAGTTTTTACTATTTCACCCATTCTAAAGGGGCACTGAAAATACCTTGGGTGTAAAAAATTGTTAGTCAAACCCTGAACCTAACAGGGAAGTTTGATGAGGGAAGATGAAATATACTTTAAAATACAGCAAGTGCTATTCACCTTTTGACACTAAAAAAGGGTTGAAAGTGTGTGTGTGGGGAGGGGGGGGGGCAAAGGTCAAACAAAACATCATGGAAACTGTTTCATCTCTCGATATTATTGTCCTTTTAAATAGATCTGCATCCTGTCACAGTGGTTTCCAGGTAAGTGCGGAGTGATGTCCAAACCCATTAGCATCGTGAATATCTAAACCTTGAAGTGGAGGGATAGGATAGAAGAGAAAATAAAAGATACTCAATAGTACCCTGTGGTTTCACTGTCAAAAGGGATTACACCATGAGGTCGCTGAACAATATCTTTTGTTACTTTTGAATGGGGTAATGCCTTTTATCATTCTTTTGGAATCAGCAGGTATGAACCAGAAAATCACTACATCTGAAACACGTGACCTGCTAAGTTTTTTATCTTATTTTTTCCCATACTTTTTTATATATATATATATATAAAAAAAAAAAAAAAAAAAAAGGGTGATAATAAAATTATTCTTTCGAGTTTCAAAGGCGTCAAACTTTCTGATACGTCATTTTTAAAAATACGGAAATGTCCAAAATTAGGGTCATTATCACATGGGTAAATATACTTGTCCAGTGCATAGCAATTCAAGGGAATTCTAAATTGAATAATTTAAATTTGTATATGAATAATAAAATCTATAGTTGCATGATAATATAACCTATCGCAGGAGAGGAGAAGAGATTTTAAAATCAATATTTTTACGGGGTTCCAGATCGTTATGTCTAGAACTCCGTTCAGGGTTCTCACTCCCTCTTGCGATTTCACCGTTTCTAGTCACCAAATTCCATGTAAATCTATAGTGAAATTTGTTTATAGAATTATTCATTACCTAATTGATATTTTTAAATTCCATTTTCACATTCAGAAAATTCACAACCGTAAAATTAGAACCCGTTTTCCAAAATTTATTATTATTTTTTAATTTTAATATTTTATTTTACAGTTAAAAAATGATAAAAATGCATTTAGTGAAAAACTTGCAGTTTTAAACTCCAAATTCAAATTGAAACTGGTATGTTGGGACCACCACATGAATTTCTTCTATATTTTTCTATGCAAATTCACTCAGTAAAAATAAATTTATTAAAATCATTATTTAATAAAATTATCTTCCAGGATAATGCAGCACGATTTCTGTATTAGTGAAGTAGTATAATACTAAATATCCAAGAAAAGTTCATTTTATTCTCAATATTACATAAAAAAAAATAAAAAAAAATTGTTAAAAATGAAAAACAATCGATAACTTAATTTTAAATTATCGCAAATCGATGGTTCAACCATTCATTTTAAAGGTATTGGCGAGCTCTTCTGAAAGATACCCATCTTGAAAATTTTTCCCCCTCGAGGGAGGACTTCCCCCACTCCCAGTTGACTATCTCTAGTATAAAAAATTCTTTTAAATTTCCTAATGATTAATAAAAAAAATTCTCTTTATGCACATTTATACAAAATTTTGTCCTGTACCACCATGTTAAAAATTTAGAAAAAACGGGATGGCAACTGTTGGACAATTTTTATCAAAAGTTGATAGGCATTAATTTATGTCAATATGCAACTACGTACCAATTTGTGTGAAATTCTGTGTAGTAGTCCGAGATACAGTTGCCACAAAATTTTGTCACACACACATACAGACAGACATTTTTTTTTAAATGGTCAAATCGTGTTCTACAGCTCTCAAAACGTGTAAATCCATCAAAAACCTGAGGTCGAAAATTTTTACGAATCCAATACTTTCTTCTATTGAATGTAGAAGAAAGTAAAAAAAAAAAAAAAAAAAAAAAAAGAAAGAAAGAAAGAAAGAAACGAATACTAATTTAACAGTTGTGTATTTTCAGAATGTGAGAACAGAATTTAAAAATAACAGTTGGTAAAAAACACTGCTCCTAGAGCATGAGGGGGTGCACCGGTGCACCGGCAAGACGTGCGGGTGCCACACCATGCCCGGAGGGGTCTAAACGAGTTGGCGTCGACCTTGAGCCCTCCTCTGACTTAATCGTGAAACGTGATGAGGGTATTAATTAATGTTGTTAATGAGTTGATATTAATGAATGGCGTGAAAGGTGAGGAGGGTTTTAAAAGATTTTTTTTAAAAAGAAGGCTATTGTTTGAGAAGAATGAGTAATGAATTACGAAAATAATAATTAAAAAAAAAATAATAAAAAAATATAGGAATTAAATAAAAATAGGAATTTAAGAAGAAGAAGAATTAATGATTTTGTTGTAAATATTTTCTGAAAGAAAACGTAGAAATAAAGAGGATCGAGTGGGATTCAAACCCGGCGCCTTGTAGTAAAAATATTTCCATAAGACAGTAGTTTCCGAGTATTTAACCACTGACCTATAGAAATATGACCTGATGAATCTATTTTAGATATTAATATATATATGTGTGTGTGTGTGTGATTTTTCTATTATATGCCTGCACAGGTCTTTTTAAACTGTGCAAACTTATATTTTTGAAGCTCATTTGAGGAGTTCCTTTTTCTATGAAACCCCCGAAAGGGGATTTCTTATTTTATTTATATATTTTTTTCTTTAGGGGACTCACATCCACCCGCCGCGTTTGTGCGACGCCCCAAATTTTTTTCTGATCTTCAATCGTCATACATTATTTCTTCTAACATCTATTTTCTGGTCTTCTATGTTTCAAATCTTCTAATTTTCACTTTTCAAACTTCTACATCTTCTTATTTTCTAGTGGTTTTGATTCTATTCATTTCAGATATTCAATTTTGTCTTTATTTGTAATTAGGGGACCCACCATCCACCCGCCCCATTTGTGCGACGCCCCAAATTTTTCGGTCTTCATTTATGATCTTCTAAATTAATTTTCATTCTTCCAACTTTCAAATCTTCTTAATTTCAGATCTTCAATTTCATTTTTTCTTTATTTGTTTTTAGGGGATCCGCCATCCACCCGCCGCATTTGTGCGACGTCCCAAATTTTCGGTCTTCATTCATGATCTTCTAAATTCATTTTTATTTTCATTCTTCCAAGTTTCAGGTCTTCAATTTCTTAATCTTCTCTCTTCCTTTTTCTATATTTTAATTTTTCTATATTTTTAATTTTTTTTTCCCTCATTTTTCTTATTTTCAATTTTTTTCAATTTTTCTATATTTTTAATTTTTTTTTCTCATTTTTCTTATTTTCAATTATTTTCAATTATTCTTATTTTTTAATTTTTTTTCATTTTTCATTTTTCTTCTTCTTTTTATTTTATTTTTTATTTTATTTTTTATTTATTTATTTTTTTTAGTGATTTTATTATGCCCATAAGCTAAGGAGCTGACACCATCATCCAGGATATATCTTTTATCATCGAAGGGTGTTAAAGAAACTTTATTTTGTTTTAATGTGTATATTTTGTGACATTCCTGCCCAATCCTTGTTTGTTTTGAGACGCTATGTTTTAAATTTTTAAGGCAATTAATGTAATCTTCATGTTTTATTTTTTTCTTGACTGTTATAGTTGAAATCCCCTTCGCGGTTCTCTTTTCTCCATCTTCAGATTTTATACTGTACATTTCGGCTTTGAGGCCCACAAATTCATGAATGAACCGCCCGTTTAATTCGTCTTTAAATTTTCCCAAAACTTTCTTGTTCTGTTGTGAGTAAAGTGGATGGTCTGTGGGATAATCAGATGTGTTGAAGATGTCTTGGTGCTGTAGCATGTCTTGGTAGATGTCAGGTGTGGTGATGTGGTAGGTGAGGGAATCTGTATCTGTAAAGAGAAGTTTGGCTTGATCTTGATATGTTGTCTTTAAGAAGTCATAGTGGAATCTGTACATGTGTAGTTTCGAAAGTTCAACGATGGTGAAGCCGATGTAAACGGGACGGTTCATCAAGATGGATTTTTTAACCTGCTAAACTGCCGCTAATTTTTCATCAAATATTTTAAAGTTGGTGTAGAGAGATGAAGCTACGATCTTCTCTACTCCAACAGGGGAATTTGTCACTTCGATGGATCTTCGTCTTCTAAGATTTTCAATACTTTTCCGAACACAGCATTATTAAGAAGTTTGAAGAAATTCTTCTCAAAGGTGGACTTGGTTTCTTTTCTTTCAGTGTTGAAGGTGATGTAGGATTTTAACCATAGTGCCTGTTTAAATTTTAAAACTTTATGAATTTTGATGAGTTTTAAGTCTTGTTGAATGTAATATTGGAGGTTTCTAAAATGAGTGACATAATGTTGTTTGTTAAATAAATTTGGAGTAAGTTTTTTCGATGGATGGAATTTTCTTTCTTATAACATGTGTTAGGCGGATGGAGAGAGCATGTGTTCTGTGATGGGTAGTGATTCTGGTGCGAGCGGATAGTCGTTGTGTTCACCATGAAGATGGTAAAGGACATTCCAAGTCCACCTCGAAGATGAAACCTGCTGCGTCGACTTGTAAGTTGAGAATTTTTTCAGAGTTAAAGTCTTGGGGGTCTGTCCACTGGAAGCTTCCATAAGGCAGTGGTTCTGAAGAAAAGACACCGTACAAGTTATTGGCGTCCCAATACATAACGTATTGAGATAAAGCTGAGGGGTCATAGTATTCAGTTCTTGGGATATTGGATTTCGCATGGAGATGACTGATCATGGAGACCCCAGCTCTCACTCGCTACTCAATGAACAAAAGCATGTCGATGTGAGTCAGAAGTTCAAGGTCTACCTCTGTCATTTTTAAACACGCCTGCCATGACAGACCGGTTGCTGTAAAGCAGTGCGTTGGCTCTAAATCGTAAAATTTCAGACTCAGTCTTCTAAAGTTTCCGAAAACATCTGCTATCGGCCACGACTACTCGCTGTAGTGATGATAAATACAAAAGGAAGTCCCACGAAACATTCGCATCCGTAATCATTTTGAATTTGAATTACTGTAATGGCCTTCAGTTGTTCGGAGTCGCCCGGCTAGCTCAGTCGGTAGAGCACGAGACGTTTAATCTCGGGGAAATGGGTTCGAGCCCCATGTTGGGCGGTACCATATGTTTCAATACGAATTTCTGAATTGTTTCAAACGACAAAGGAAACATTCATCTAACATCTAAATCCTTGCATGTTAAACTATTTCTATCTTATATTAATTTATTTTGATGACATAGGCACAAAAATACAATGTACCGTTAAATTCAAATTAATGTTTCATATATCTTAGTACATAGCGCATTGTAAAAATTTTCTTTTTCTTTTTTATAGAAATTTTTTGTAAAATTCCTGTCAGTTCATTATTCTTACCTTGCTCTAAAAGAATTTCTGTTCAATTATATGTACTATGCATAACAACGCTAAAAGTCAATCGCGACTACCGCAGACGGCAGGATTCGAACCTGCGCGAGGAAGCTCCAATGGATTTCGAGCCCATCGCCTTAACCACTCGGCCACGACTGCATGTTCAGTAGTGGAGCCACTAATTAAGCCGCAAAGAAAGCATTGGCTGTTTTAGCCGCATTGGAAAATCAGAATTGTATTTCCTTTATGTTTTATTCACGAAATTAGTAGAAACATCGTGCTCCTTCAGTCATTAGTGCCAAAAGCGTATTTTTTCAGGGCCAAAGGAGTGGTAACTCAGACACAGTTCGATTTTAAACACTTGGCGTAATATATGAATTATTAAGTCTATTTTTCGGTAGTAAATGAACACATTTTATTTATTACTTTTATTGATAGTAAATTTATGATTAATGTTTTTACAGTTTTTGAAGTGTTCTCTCACACGTAAGCGTAAAAAAGCATTTTATTACTCTTCGTTTTTTTTTTTTTTTTTTTTGCTCGTAGAAAGCCAATTGAAAAAAAAAAAATCATTTGGATTAACTCTAAACTTAAAATTAAATACAGTTACCGCCATACTAGAAATATGCTTAAACCTTTAATTTTACCATGATTTATTAATTCACTTTCTTGTTTGTCCACTACAATCGATTTTTAACTATCTTCACGACAAGCCAGACATTTGAAATTTTTATATTAGCTCAGAACACGATGATAAGGCATTATTTTAATACTTTTATTCAATTAATATGTATTTGAAAATTTCCTCTAATTGCTCTCTTTATTACGCATTTCATCATTTTCTTTCAAGATGATGGGATAATTCATCAAAACTTGTTCTTTAAAAATGTATTTTGATAATACATAGAATCGTCAAGAATATATGATTCAACAGAAAATTTAAAAACGTGGTATGTAAAAAGTTTTTTTTATCTTGTAATTATTTACTATTCTTTTCTTATTAATTGTTGAGTTTAGCAAATTTGTCACGTTTGTTCAAAAATTAAATAAAAATTAATAATGAAGTAATAGAAACGAAAAAAATCCCATTTAAACATTAAAGTTCATCATAAAACAATTTCAATACAAATTTCTGTCATTAATTGTTAAAAATATTATTTTATTAAACACAGTTAGTGAAATGTTTTCCGTGGAAAAACTGTACCATTTTCTGACCTCATACAGCTGTAGTAATTGCAATTCATATCTAAAATGCAAAGAGACCCGACAGGATTTGAACCTGCACGGCGAAACCCTAATGAATTTCTAGTCCATCGCCGTAACCACTCGGCCACGACTGCTTGTTTAGTGGTGATAAATACAAAAGGAATTCCTACGAATTGTTCGCACCCGTAATTATTTTGTATATGAATTACTGTAGTGGCCTTCTGTAATCCGCAGTCGAGCCCGGCTAGCTCAGTCGGTAGAGCACGAGACTCTTAATCTCGGGGTCGTGGGTTCGAGCCCCACGTTGAACGGTGCCATATATTTTAATACAAATTTTTGAATTGTTTCAAACGACAGAGGGAACGTTCATATAACATCTAAATCCTTACTTGTTAAAATATTTTTATCTTATACCAATATATTTTGATGGCATAGGCAAAAAAATGCCATGTACCGTGAAATTCAAATCAATGTTTCATATATCTTAGTAGATAGCGCAATGTAAAAATTTCTTTTTCTTTTTTATAGAAATTTTTTGTAAAGTCGCTTTCAGTTTATTATTCTTATCTTGCTCTAAAAGAATTTCTGTCCAATTATATGTTCTATGCATAACAACGCTAAAAGTCAATCGAGACTACCGCAGACGGCAGGATTCGAACCTGCGCGGGGAAGCCCCAATGGATTTCGAGTCCATCGCCTTAACCACTCGGCCACGACTACATGTTAAGCAGTGGAGCCACTAATTAAGCCGAAAAGAAAGCATTGGCTCTTTTAGCCGTATTGGAAAATCAGAATTGTATTTTCTTTATGTTTTATTCCCGAAATTAGTAGAAACCTCGTGCTCCCTCAGTCATTAGTGCCAAAAGCGTATTTTTTCAGGGCCAAATGAGTGGTACCTCAGACACGGTTCGATTTTAAACACTTGACGTAATATATGTATTATTAAGCCTATTTTTCGGTAGTAAGTAAACACATTTTATTTATTATTTTATATGATAGTAACTTTATGATTTATGTTTTTACAGTTTTTGAAATGTTCTCTCACACGTAAGCGTAAAAAAGCATTTTATTACTCTTTTTTTTTTTTTTTTTGCTCGTAGAAATCCAATTAAAAAAAAATCATTTGGATTAACTCTAAACTTGAAATTAAATACAGTTACCGCCATACTAGAAATATGCTTAAACCTTTAATTTTACCATGATTTATTAATTCGCTTTCTTGTTTGTCCACTACAATCGATTTTTAATTATCTTTACGACAAGCCAGACATTTGAGACCAGTTACATCCTATGTGGTTTAACGTTTAGGAAAGCGGACTCTCCTACCTGTTCGTGTAGTGACAGTTTTTGGAGGTGTCTGGATTACAGTTGAAGAAGGACTATCTGGAGTAGCGGGGAGGAATGTGGGTTTTAATTTAACCGATAAATTGAAATGGTACACTTTTTATTTTTTGTTTCCACATCAAACGTTTTTGAGTGGCGAGTCAACATTTTAAAAGGTTTTATGGTGGTTGTAGTGGTTTCCGGACTGCATCGTTGCGCACAAACACATAGGAACAATCCTTTAGATGAGGGTGCACAAATGTCCGTGCACTACTATGTGATGATGTGGGAACAGGTCGAATGTGCTGGAAATGCTGTTTCAGCTCCTCTACAAGTTGCTTCGGTTATGCTTCAGTTGGAGTAATGGTGAAGAATTCCCCAGGGAGCCGGAGGCTGGTGCCATACGCCAATCAGCTGTCGTGGCTTGCAGGCCTTTTCTGAAAAATGTCCGGAACCCCAGAAGGATGGTTGGCAAGGCAGCAACCCACCGGTCGGTGTCATAGGCTTTCAGGGCTTGCTTCAGTGGCCTTTGGAATTCCTCCACCAACCCATTGGCCTGCGGGTGGTATGGTGATGACCGTATTCGCTGAATGCCGAGCAGCTGTGCTAAGGATCGAAACAAGGAACTTTCGAACTGTCGTCCCTGGTCAGTGGTGATCTTTGATGGAACCCCGAAGCGGGTAATCCATGTGTTATAAAAAACTGTGGAGACAGTTTCGGCACTCATATCTGGGATAGGAACAGCTTCCGGCCACCTCGTGAAACGGTCGATCATCGTAATGGCGGTAAAGGGCCGACGATGTCAAGGTGTATATGATCGAACCTCTGTGATTGGTCAGGGAAAGAACCTACAGGGGATTTTGTATGCCGAGTGATTTTTGATTTTTGACATGCTAAACATTGCCTTGGCCAGTTATTGCAATCCTTATTGTTTGATGTCCATATAAAACGTGATCGAACTAATTTTGTACTAGCGCGAATGCCTGGGTGGGAAACAGCATGCAATGTATCAAAAACATGTTTGCGATACTGTTGCGGTATATAAGGTCTTATATTGCCAGTTGAAATGTCGCAAAACAAAGATGTGCTAGAATCTGGTAATGCCATTTTCTTAATTTGCAATGTTTGAGAATTAGTTATTAGATGTTGCAATTCAGAATCATGTTTTTGTGCCTTAGCAATGCTTTCATAATCAATAGGATTTGGCATATTTATTGAATTTATCCTCGAAAGTGCATCAGCTGCTATATTTTGAGTTCCTTTAATATGAATGATATCTGTTGTAAATTGCGATATGAAATCGAGGTGTCTTTGCTGTCTAGGGGAGCATTTATCAAGATTTTGTCGAAAAGCGTAAACTAAGGGTTTGTGGTCGGTATATAACGAGAATTCCCTAGCCTTCACCATGTGTCTAAAATGTTTAATTGAAGCGTATGCCGCTAATAATTCTCTATCATATGTGTTATAATTCTTTTCAGTTGGTGATAGCTTTCTGGAAAAGAATGCAAGCGGTTGGAGTGAATCTTCAGCTACCTGAAATAATGCAGCTCCAATTGCGAAGTCAGAGGCATCTGCCTGCAGGACTAATTTGGCATCAGGCTTTGGATGAGCTAAAAGGGTTGCATTAGCGATTAAAGTCTTACAGGCGTCGAATTCTTGATTAGCTTGGTCTGTCCAATTTATCTCACGATTGTCATTTTTCTTTGAATTTTTTAAATAATCATTAAGTGAGGTTTGATTGTGTGCTGCATGCGGCAAAAACCGGCGAAAGAAATTCAACAGACCAAGAAATCGTCTAAGATCTTTCATTGTTTTAGGGCGGGGATAGTTTAAAATTGGCTCTACCTTGCCTGGCAAAGGTTTTGTTCCTTCAGCAGAAATTAAATGGCCTAAAAATGAAATGTGTGGGACACCAAACACACATTTTGAAACATTAATTGTTAAACCATATGAATTAAGTCTGTGAAAAATAATGCGCAAATGCTCTTTATGCTCTGCCTCATTTTTACTATAAATCAACACATCATCTATATAGACATAACAAAATGGAAGGTCACCTAAAATTTCATTCATAAATCTCTGGAATGTTTGTGCCGCTCCACAGAGACCAAAATTTAAAAATGGGAATTCGAACAAGTCAAATGGTGTACAGACTGCAGTTTTTGGGATATGATCTGGGTGTACAGGAATGTGAAAGTAAGCTCGCACGATATCAATTTTGGAAAATATAGTATTGCCATAAAGTGCATTTGAAAAATCTTGAATATGAGGAATTGGGTACCTATCTGGTATTGTACAAGCATTGAGTCTTCTATAGTCACCTACAGGTCGGTTACTTCCACAACCCTTTGAGACAACATGTATAGGGGAAGACCATGGTGATTTGGAAGGTCTGCAAATGCCCTGATCTAACATGTACTGAAATTCTTTCCGTACACTTTCGTAAAGCTTGGGGTTCAAGCGCCTTGGCCTACTATGTACCGGTGGGCCAGATGTTTCAATGTAATGAACCGTATTGTGTGAAACTGGACCACGTTTTGGATTTACTTTTGTCAAATTTGGGAATTTGGACAAGATTTTGTGATATTCAGAATTACCTGAGATAAGTTTTATGGAGCTATTTTGGGTATGTTTTGCAAATATTCCTATTTGTGAAAGTTTAGTAATACTATCAATAATTTTACAATGCTTGAGATCAATTATAAGACCAAAATTTTCTAAGAAATCAGCTCCAATAATAGGCATGGGCACATTAGCAATTAAAAATTTCCATTAAAAACTACGCCTTAAGCCTAAATCTATGTTCATTAATTTAGAGCCATAAGTAAGTATGCTTGTATTATTAACAGCAAATAATTTTAAAGCAGTTGGATGTAGTTTTTTTTTATTTTTAGGAGGGGGTATGCAACTGACATCAGAGCCAGAATCAACCAGAAATTTTAGGTGAGAGCGTTTGTCGTACACGTATAAGCGACATGATTTTGCGGCTATCGGTGAAGCTGTCGCGAAAATACTAGCATCGACAGCCGAATTTAGTTTCCCGAATCCTCATTTTCAGAAAAAGTGCAAGGTGAATTACACTTGTGCGCGTCCTTACCGAATCTTTTATGATAATAACAAATGCCTTGTTTGTATTGCGACCTGTTACGGAGATGCGGCGATTTACCACGTGGTGCACGAGAATTACTGCGATCAAGTGCTAATAAACGCGATACTTGGCGAGTTAAAGCGGCGATTTCCGCCCGCAGGGCCGCAATTTCGCTTCGTTCACCGTCCGCGGATGAACCAGCGGCCGCGATCGCTTGACTACGAGAGCGTCTCTCCTCCGCGGTGTGCGTATCGTGACTCACGGCGCAAACACTTGAAACGTCAGATTCGCCACGCCAATCCGCGATCTTATCGGCTAGCTTCGCTAAATTCTCCAACGGCTCAGAGCTTACAGAGAGGATAGCCTGAATGTCCGATGGCAATCGCTGTAGCCATAATGTTTGTAAAAAATCGTCGTTCAACGCACCGTTGGCTAATTCTTTCATTTTACGCAATAAATGGGACTGTTTATCATCGCCGAGGTGAATTTCTGAAAATAGACGCTGAATCTGCTGCATCGCGGAATCGGAAAATTCGTCTATAAGGCGATCTTTAAGGGCTTTATATTTCTCAGTCGCGGGAGGGTTTAAAAGTATATCGGAGACTGCCGTTAAGGTTTCCAGATCGATTGCAGCGGCAACATTATTATATTTAGCTTCATATGCCGTAATTCTGGAGAGTGCAAAGTTGCTTTCAACACGTACGGATCAAAGTTTTATGTTATTTTTCCACAACGGTAGAAACTTGACGCCGACTCCGTACACGTGTTGTTCGGGAACTTTTGTTTCGTCGTCAGACGGCATTTTTGAATAATAACATACAAGGGTTTGAAGTAGAGTGCCAAAAAGGTAAAGGGAATAAAATACTGACCAAATCACAGAGGAATCAATCAAAATTACATACCTGGAACATCGGGGCAGAAAGGCGCATTTTTTATTCCCGGGTCACGAGTGAAACAAATTAATAATGACTGTCTGCTTAACATTAAAAATAACAATTTGTTTACAACATATTAACAAATAATTATTGTTTTGAGAAAGAATACTATTAGCGCACGTGGTGTGCGAACTAAACAGGCGCATGACCGACGCAGGTGGCTAGCTATGGCAAGTTCCAGAGTGCAAGTCTCTCTAGCTGAGAGAGGGAGAAATGTTCTCTCTTCTGGGTTGCCCATGCTGTAACTCGGTCACCAAATCGGCGATTGTTCATTGTTCAGAGTGCCAGAGTTGGCTGGACAGACCACACTAGCCATGATTCACTGCACCCCAATGGATGTCAAGTCCATCGCCTTAACCACTCGGCTACGACTGCTCGTTTAGTGGTGATAAATACAAAAGAATTCCCACGAAATGTTCGCATCCATAATCATTTTGTATATGAATCACTGTGGTGGCCTTCTGTAGTACGAAGTCGAGCCCGGCTAGCTCTGTCGGTAGAGCACGAGACTCTTAATCGCGGGGTCGTGGGTTCGAGCCCCACGTTGGGCGGTGCCATATGTTTTAATACAAATTTTTGAATTGTTTCAAACGACAGAGGAAACATTCATATAACATCTAAATCCTTACTTGTTAAAATATTTTTATCTTATATTAATATATTTTGATGGCATAGGCAAAAAAATGCCATGTACCGTGAAATTCAAATCAATGTTTCATATATCTTAGTACATAGCGCATTGTAAAATTTTTCTTTTTCTTTTTTGTAAAATTGCGGTCAGTTTATTATTCTTACCTTGCTCTAAAAGAATTTCTGTCCAATTATATGTTCTATGCATAACAACGCTAAAAGAAAAATCGAGACTACAGCAGACGGCGAGAATCGAACCTGCGCGGCAAAGCCCCAATGGATTTCGCGTCCAACGCCTGAACCACTCGGCCACGACTGCATGTTCAATAGTGGTGCCACTAATTAAGCCGAAGAGAAAGCATTGGCACTTTTAGACGCATTGGAAAATCAGAATTGTATTTTCTTTATGTTTTATTCACGAAATTAGTAGAAAACTCGTGCTCCCTGAGTCATTAGTGTCAAAAGCGTATTTTTTCAGGACCAAAGGAGTGGTATCTCAGACACGGTTCGATTTTAAATTTTCGGCGTAATAGATGTATTATTAAGCTTATTTTTCGGTAGTAAGTGAACACATTTTATTTATTATTTTTATTGATAGTAATTTTATGATTAATAATTTTACAGTTTTTGAAATGTTCTCTCACACGTAAGTATAAAGAAGCATTTTATTTCTCTTTGATTTTTTTTCTCGTACAAATCCAATAAAAAAAAAATCGTTTGTATTAACTCTAAACTTAAAATTAAATACAGTTACCGCCATACTAGAAATATGCTTAAACCTTTAATTTTACCATGATTTATTAATTCGCTTTTTTGTTTGTCCACTACAAATTTTGCAATCGATTTTTAACTATCTTCACGACAAGCCAGACATCTGAAATTTTTATAATAGCTCAGAACACGATGATAAGGCATTTTTTTAATACTTCTATGCAATCAATATGTATTTGAAAATTTCCTGTAATTGCTCTCTTTATTACGCATTTCATCATTTTCTTTCAAGATGATGGGATAATTCATAAAAAAAAAAATTTTTTTAAAGTATTTTGATAATACATAGAATCGTCAAGAATGTATAATTCAACAGAATATTTGAAAACGGGGTATGTAAAAAGTTTTTTTTTTTATCTTGTAATTATTTACTATTCTTTTCTTATTAATTGTTGAGTTTACCAAATTTGTAACGTTTGTTCAAAAATTAAATAAAAATTAATGATAATGTAATATAAACGAAATAAATCGCATTTAAAATTGAAAGTTCATCATAAAAGAATTTCGATACAAATTTCTGTCATTAATTGTTAAAAATATTATTTTATTAAACACTGTTAGTGAAATGTTTTCTGTGAAAAAACTTTACCATTTTTCTGACCTCATACAGCTATAGTAATTGCAATTCATATCTAAAACTAAAATGCAAAGTGCCCCGACGCAGTCGGCAGGATTCGAACCTGCGCGGGGAAACCCCAATGGATTTCAAGTCCATCGCCTAACCACTCGGCCACGACTGCTCGTTCCGTGATGATAAATACAAAAGCAATTCTCACGAAATGTTCGCATCCGTAATCATTTTGTATATGAATTATTGTGGTGGCTTTTGAAATTCGAAGTCGAGCCCGGCTAGTTCAGTCGGTAGAGCACGAGACTCTTAACCTCGGGGTCGTGGGTTCGAGCCCCACGTTGGGCGGTGCAATATGTTTTAATACAAATTTTTGAATTGTTTCAAACGACAGAGGAAACATTCATCTAACATCTAAATCCTTACTTGTTAAAATATTTTTATCTTATATTAATATATTTTGATGGCATAGGCAAAAAAATGCCATGTACCGTGAAATTCAAATCAATGTTTCATATATCTTAGTACATAGAGCATTGTAAAATTTTTCTTTTTTATAGAATTTTTTTTGTAAAATTTCGGTCAGTTTATTTTTATTACCTTGCTATAAAAGAATTTCTGTCCAATAATATTTTCTATGCATAACAACGCTAAAAGTCAATCGAGACTACCGCAGATGGCAGGATTCGAACCCGCGCGTGGAAGCCCCAATAGATTTCGAGTCCATCGCCTTAACCACTCGGCCACGACTGCATGTTCAGTAGTGGAGCCGCTAATTAAGCCGAAAAGAAAGCATTGGCTCTTTTAGACGCATTGAAAAATCAGAATTGTATTTTCTTTATCTTTTATTCACGAAATTAGTAGAAACCTTCTGCTCCCTGAGTCATTAGTGCCAAAAGCGTATTTTTCCAGGGCCAAAGGAGTGGTATCTCAGACACGGTTCAATTTTAAATTTTTGGCGTAATAGATGTATTATTAAGCTTATTTTTCGGTAGTAAGTGAACACATTTTATTTATTATTTTTATTGATAGTAATTTTATGATTAATGATTTTACAGTTTTTGAAATGTTCTCTCACACGTAAGTATAAAGAAGCATTTTATTTCTCTTTGATATTTTTCTCGTACAAATCCAATAAAAAAAAAAAAATCGTTTGGATTAACTCTAAACTTAAAATTAAATACAGTTACCGTTATACTAGAAATATGCTTAAACCTTTAATTTTACCATGATTTATTAATTCGCTTTTTTGTTTGTCCACAACAAATTTTGCAATCGATTTTTAACTATCTTCACGACAAGCCAGACATCTGAAATTTTTATAATAGCTCAGAACACGATGATAAGGCATTTTTTAAATACTTCTATGCAATCAATATGTATTGTAAAATTTCCTGTAATTGCTCTCTTTATTACGCATTTCATCATTTTTTTCAAGATGATGGGATAATTCATGAAAAAAAAATTTTTTTTTTAATGTATTTTGATAATGCATAGAATTGTCAAGAATGTATGATTCAACAGAAAATTTAAAAACGTGGTATGTAAAAAGTATTTTTTATCTTTTAATTATTTACTATTCTTTTCTTATTAATTGTTGAGTTTACCAAATTTGTCACGTTTGTTCAAAAATTAAATAAAAATTAATAATGATGTAATAGAAACGAAATAAATCGCATTTAAAATTGAAAGTTCATCATAAAACAATTTCAATACAAATTTCTGTCATTAATTGTTAAAAATATTATTTTATTAAACACTATTAGTGAAATGTTTTCTGTGGAAAAACTTTACCATTTTTCTGACTTCATACAGCTGTAGTACGAAGTCGAGGCCGGCTAGCTCAGTCGGTAGAGCACGAGACTCCAAATCTCGGGTCGTGGGTTCGAGCCCCACGTTGGGCGGTGGCATATATTTTAAATCAAATTTTTGAATTGTTCCAAACGACAGAGAAAAACATTCATCTAACATCTAAATCCTTACTTGCTAAAATATTTTTATTTTATATTAATATATTTTGGTGGCATAGGCAAAAAAATGCCATGTACCGTGAAATTCAAATCAATGCTTCATATATCTTAGTACATAGCGCATTGTAAATTTTTCTTTTTTATAGAATTTTTTTGTAAAATTGCGGTGAGTTTAATTTTCTTACCTTTCTCTAAAAGAATTTCTGTCCAATTATATGTTCTATCCATAACAACGCTAAAAGTCAATCGACACTACCGCAGACGGCTGGATTCGAACCTGCGCGGGGAAGCCCCAATGGATTTCTAGTCCATCGCCTTAACCACTCGGCAACGACTGCACGTTTTGTAGTGGAGCCGCTAATTAAGCCGAAAAGAAAGCATTGGCTCTTTTAGACGCATTCGAAAATCAGAATTGTATATTCTTTATGTTTTATTCACGAAATTAGTAGAAACCTCGTGCTTCCTGAGTCATTCGTGCCAAAAGCGTATTTTTTCAGGGCGAAAGGAGTGGTATCTCAGACACGGTTCGATTTTAAATTTTTGGCGTAATAGATGTATTATTAGCTTATTTTTCGGTAGCAATTGAACACATTTTATTTATTATTTTTATTGATAGTAATTTTATGATTAATGATTTTACAGTTTTTGAAATGTCCTCTCACACGTAAGTGTAAAGAAGCATTTTATTTCTCTCTCTCTTTTTTTTTTTTTTTTCTCGTACAAATGCAATTAAAAAAAATCATTTAGATTAACTCTAAACTTAAAATTAAATACAGTTACCGCCATACTAGAAATATGCTTAAACCTTTAATTTTACCATGATTTATTAATTCGCTTTCTTGTTTGTCCACTACAAATCTTGCAATCGATTTTTCACTATCTTCACGACAAGCCAGACATCTGAAATTTTTATAATAGCTCAGAACACGATGATCAGGCATCATTTAATGCTTCCATTCAATCAATATGTATTTGAAAATTTCCTGTAATTGCTCTCTTTATTACGCATTTCATCATTTTCTTTCAAGATGATGGGATAATTCATAAAAAAAAAAAAAAAAAAAAAAAAAAAAAAAATTTAATGTATTTTGATAATACATAGAATCGTGAAGAATGTATGATTCAACAGAAAATTTAAAAACATGGTATGTAAAAAGTTTTTTTTTATCTTGTAATTATTTACTATTCTTTTCTTATTAATTGTCGAGTTTACCAAATTTGTCACGTTTGTTCAAAAATTAAATAAAAATTAATAATGAAGTAATATAAACGAAATAAATCGCATTCAAAATTGAAAGTTCATCATAAAAGAACTTCTATACAAATTTCTGTCATTAATTGTAAAAAATATTATTTTATTAAACACTGTTAGTGAAATGTTTTCTGTGGAAAAACTTTACCATTTTTCTGACCTCATACAGCTATAGTCATTGCAATTCATATCTAAAACTAAAATGCAAAGTGACCCGACGCAGTCGGCAGGATTCGAACCTGCGCGGGGAATCCCCAATGGATTTCAAGTCCATCGCCTTAACCACTCGGCCAAGACTGCTCGTTTACTGATAATAAATACAAAAGGAATTCTCACGAAATGTTCGCATCCGTAATCATTTTGTATATGAATTACTGCGGTGGCCTTCTGTAGTACGAAGTCGACCCCGGGTAGCTCAGTCGGTAGAGCACGAGACTCTTAATCTCGGTTACGTGGGTTCGAGTCCCACGTTGGGCGGTGCCATATATTTTAATACAAATTTTTGAATTGTTTCAAACGACAGAGGAAACATTCATCTAACATCTAAATCCATACTTGTTAAAATATTTTTATCTTATATTAATATATTTTGATGGCATAGGCAAAAAAATGCCACGTACCGTGAAATTCAAATCAATGTTTCATATGTCTTAGTACATACCGCATTGTAAAATTTTTCTTTTTTATATAATTTTTTTGTAGAATTGCGGTAAGTTTATTTTTCTTACCTTGCTCTAAAAAAATTTCTGTCCAATTATATGTTCTATGCATAACAACGCTAATAGTCAATCGAGACTATCGCACACGGCAGGATTCGAACCTGCGCGGAGAAGCCCCAATGGATTTCGAGTCCATCGCCTTAACCACTCGGCCACGACTACATGTTCAGTATCGGAGCCGCTAATTAAGCCGAAAAGAAAGAATTGGCTCTTTTGGACGCATTGGAAAATCAGAATTGTATTTTCTTTATGTTTTATTCACGAAATTAGTAGAAACCTCGTGCTCCCTGAGTCATTACTGCAAAAGCGTATTTTTTCAGGGCCAAAGGAGTGGTATCTCAGACACGGTTCGTTTTTAAATTTTTGGCGTAATAGATGTTATATTGAGCTTATTTTTCGGTAGTAAGTGAACACATTTTATTTATTATTTTTATTGGTAGTAATTTTATGATTAATGATTTTACAGTTTTTGAAATGTTCTCTCACACGTAAGTGTAAAGAAGCATTTTATTTCTCTCTCTTTTTTTTTTTTTTTTTTCTCGTACAAATGCAATTAAAAAAAATCATTTAGATTAACTCTAAACTTAAAATTAAATACAGTTACCGCCATACTAGAAATATGCCTAAACCTTTAATTTTACCATGGTTTATTAATTCGCTTTCTTGTTTGTCCACTACAAATCTTGTAATCGATTTTTAACTATCTTCACGACAAGCCAGACATCTGAAATTTTTATAATAGCTCAGAACACGATGATAAGGCATTATTTTAATGCTTCTATTCAATCAATATGTATTTGAAAATTTCCTGTAATTGCTCTCTTTATTACGCATTTCATCATTTTCATTCAAGATGATGGGATAATTCATCAAAAAATATTTTTTTTTTTTTTTTAAATGTATTTTGATAATACATAGAATCGTGCAGAATGTATGATTCAACAGAAAATTGAAAAACGTTTTATGTAAAAAGTTTTTCTTATCTTGTAATTATTTACTATTCTTTTCTTATTAATTGTTGAGTTTACTAAATTTGTCACGTTTGTTCAAAAATTAAATAAAAATTAATAATAAAGTAATATAAACGAAATAAATCGCATTTAAAATTGAAAGTTCATCATAAAAGAACTTCTATACAAATTTCTGTCATTAATTGTTAAAAATATTATTTTATTAAACACTGTTAGTGAAATGTTTTCTGTGGAAAAACTTTACCATTTTTCTGACCTCATACAGCTGTAGTAATTGCAATGCATATCTAAAACTAAAATGCAAAGCGAACCGACGCAGTCCGCAGGATTCGAACCTGCGCGGGGAAACCCCAATGGATTTCAAGTCCATCGCCTTAACCACTCGGCCACGACTGCTCGTTTGGTGATAATAAATACAAAAGGAATTCTCACGAAATGTTCGCATCCGTAATCATTTTGTATATGAATTACTGCGGTGGCCTTCTGTAGTACGAAGTCGAGCCCGGCTAGCTCAGTCGGTAGAGCACGAGACTCTTAATCTCGGGGTCGTGGGTTCGAGCCCCACGTTGGGCGGTGCCATATATTTTAATACAAATTTTTGAATTGTTTCAAACGACAGAGGAAATATTCATCTAACATCTAAATCCATACTTGTTAAAATATTTTTATCTTATATTAATATATTTTGATGGCATAGGCAAAAAAATGCCACGTTCCGTAAAATTCAAATCAATGTTTCATATGTCTTAGTACATACCGCATTGTAAAATTTTTCTTTTTTATATAATTTTTTTGTAAAATTGCGGTCAGTTTATTTTCCTTACCTTGCTCTAAAAGAATTTCTGTCCAATTATATGTTCTATGCATAACAACGCTAAAAGTCAATCGAGACTGCCGCAGACGGCAGGATTCGAACCTGCGCGGGGAAGCCCCAATGGATTTCGAGTCCATCGCCTTAGCCACTCGGCCACGACTGCATGTTCAGTAACGGAGCCGCTAATTAAGCCGAAAAGAAAGCATTGGCTCTTTTAGACGCATTGGAAAATCAGAATTGTATTTTCTTTATGTTTTATTCACGAAATTAGTAGAAACCTCGTGCTCCCTGAGTCATTACTGCAAAAGCGTATTTTTTCAGGGCCAAAGGAGTGGTATCTCAGACACGGTTCGATTTTAAATTTTTGGCGTAATAGATGTATTATTGAGCTTATTTTTAGGTAGTAAGTGAACACATTTTATTTATTATTTTTATTGGTAGTAATTTTATAATTAATGATTTTACAGTTTTTGAAATGTTCTCTCACACGTAAGTGTATAGAAGCATTTTATTTCTCTCTCTCTCTCTTTTTTTTTTTTTCTCGTACAAATGCAATTAAAAAAAATCATTTAGTTTAACTCTAAACTTAAAATTAAATACAGTTACCGCCATACTAAAAATATGCTTAAACCTTTAATTTTACCATGATTTATTAATTCGCTTTCTTGTTTGTCCACTACAAATCTTGCAATCGATTTTTAACTATCTTCACGACAAGCCTGACATCTGAAATTTTTATAATAGCTCAGAACACGATGATAAGGCATTATTTTAATGCTTCTATTCAATCAATATGTATTTGAAAATTTCCTGTAATTGCTCTCTTTATTACGCATTTCATCATTTTCATTCAAGATGATGGGATAATTCATCAAAAAATATATATATTTTTTTAAAAATGTATTTTGATAATACATAGAATCGTGAAGAATGTATGATTCAACAGAAAATTTAAAAACCTTTTTTGTAAAAAGTTTTTCTTATCTTGTAATTATTTACTATTCTTTTCTTATTAATTGTTGAGTTTACGAAATTTGTCACGTTTGTTCAAAAATTATATAAAAATTAATAATAAAGTAATATAAACGAAATAAATCGCATTTAAAATTGAAAGTTCATCATAAAAGAATTTCTATGCAAATTTCTGTCATTAATTGTAAAAAATATTATTTTATTAAACACTTTTAGAGAAATATTTTCTGTGGAAAAACTTTACCATTTTTCTGACCTCACACAGCTATAGTAATTGCAATTCATATCTAAAACTAAAATGCAAAGTGACCCGTCGCAGTCGGCAGGATTTGAACCTGCGCGGGGAAACCCCGATGGATTTCAAGTCCATCGCCTTAACCACTCGGCCACGACTGCTCGTTTTGTGATAATAAATACAAAAGGAATTCTCACGAAATGTTCGCATCCGTAATCATTTTGTATATGAATTACTGCGGTGGCCTTTTGTAGTACAAAGTCGAGCCCGGCTAGCTCAGTCGGAGGAGGACGAGACTCTTAATCTCGGGGTCGTTGGTTCGAGCCCCACGTCTGGCGGTGCCATATATTTTAATACAAATTTTTGAATTGTTTCAAACGACAGAGGAAACATTCATCTAACATCTAAATCCATACTTGTTAAAATATTTTTATCTTATATTAATATATTTTGATGGCATAGGCAAAAAAATGCCACGTACCGTGAAATTCAAATCAATGTTTCATATGTCTTAGTACATACCGCATTGTAAAATTTTTCTTTTTTATATAATTTTTTTGTAAAATTGCGGTCAGTTTATTTTTCTTACCTTGCTCTAAAAGAATTTCTGTCCAATTATATGGTCTATGCATAACAACGCTAAAAGTCAATCGAGACTACCGCAGACGGCAGGATTCGAACCTGCGCGGGGAAGCCCCAATGGATTTCGAGTCCATCGCCTTAACCACTCGGCCACGACTGCATGTTCAGTAACGGAGCCGCTAATTAAGCCGAAAAGAAAGCATTGGCTCTTTTAGACGCATTGGAATATCAGAATTGTATTTTCTTTATGTTTTATTCACGAAATTAGTAGAAACCTCGTGCTCCCTGAGTCATTACTGCAAAAGCGTATTTTTTCAGGGGCAAAGGGGTGGTATCTCAGACACGGTTCGTTTTTAAATTTTTGGCGTAATAGATGTATTATTGAGCTTATTTTTCGGTAGTAAGTGAACACAATTTATTTATTATTTTTATTGGTAGTAATTTTATGATTAATGATTTTACAGTTTTTGAAATGTTCTCTCACACGTAAGTGTAAAGAAGCATTTTATTTCTCTCTCTCTTTTTTTTTTTTTTTCTCGTACAAATGCAATTAAAAAAAATCATTTAGATTAACTCTAAACTTAAAATTAAATACAGTTACCGCCATACTAGAAATATGCTTAAACCTTTAATTTTACCATGATTTATTAATTCGCTTTCTTGTTTGTCCACTACAAATCTTGCAATCGATTTTTAACTATCTTCACGACAATCCAGACATCTGAAATTTTTATAATAGCTCAGAACACGATGATAAGGCATTATTTTAATGCTTCCATTCAATCAATATGTATTTGAAAATTTCCTGTAATTGCTCTCTTTATTACGCATTTCATCATTTTCACTCAAGATGATGGGATAATTCATCAAAAAATATTTTTTTTTTTTAAATGTATTTTGATAATACATAGAATCGTGAAGAATGTATGTGTTGACGCATGCGCGCCACCCCGTCGCGGATCACCTGTCAGAGGATGAGAAAAAAAATGTGCTCGCGGAAGGAGAACGATACGAGTGCTGATAGCACCATGACTTGACTTGATGCGTTATATAATTACTATTACAAACTACCTTACTAGAAATATAACCATCAAAAAATGCGGATAATTACACAAATTTATGTCGAAATCCAAAGTTCATTTAAGTATGTTTTTATTGTATATATGTACATATTTTATTTAGTTTCTATTAAATAATATTAAAAAAAAAAAAAAGGTCCGTCGAAGAATAAACATTTGTAGTTAAGTTTCTAGAAAATAGTGGCTCCGTCGAGAAAGGAGCTTGTAATCAGCGACTTATGGATAAAAATAATAAATTAAAATCTTCCTTAAAAGGAAAGATAACTAGAATCTAAAACTATGTAGAAGGCACAAATGCCGAAAATTACGATATAGATGTAGTAGAATTGAAAGTGAAATTAAAGAACGTCGAACTACTACAAACAAAAATCGATGAATTGCGACAAAAATACTACGAAATTCAAGACTTGAAAGATGCTGACCAAGCAACCATAGATGATGATCTTGACTCATGTGAAGAACGTCTGGAAAAATTAGAGGTAAGAATTAATACTCTTATTAATTCTTATAAGAAATTTGATTCTCATAAAAAAATAAATGCGACTGAAAATGCATCTCAAGATGCCTTTGAAATAAAAACTGAAATTCCTCCTTTAGTATTACCTGAATTTTCAGGAAAATATGAGGAATTCAGTTCTTTTAAAGAACAATTTGATGATTTAATAACCAATAATGTTCATATTAATCAGTCGCAGAAATTATATTATCTTAGATCTTGTCTCAAATATGATGCTAAAAATTTAGTTAGTAATTTTGATACATTTGAATCCTTATATAATGCATTAGAAAATCGCTATGATAACGAGCGATTAATTGTTGATATTCATGTACAAAATATTCTAAAATTTGAGAAAATTCAAACTGAAAATCCTAAAGAAATAAGAAATATGATTGATTGTATTCAGGAAAATTTGCGTGCCTTGAAAGTTCTTAAATATGAACAAAATAAATTATCAAGTGTTTTCATTATAAATATTCTCGTAGCAAAGTTAGACAGAGAATCTAGGAAAAATTTTGAGTTATCCCATAAATCAAAAAATGTTCCCATCTTTGAAGAATTTATCAAATTTCTGGAACAAAGAGAAAATGTTCTTTTGTCTGTGAATCGAAATTGTTCTGAAACGAAAATAAAAAAACAATTCCCTTTTCCTTCTAAAACCAAAACTGTTTTGCTTAATGAAAGCTTTCAATACAAAAATTGCGTAATATGTTCAAAAACTTCACATCCTATATACAAATGTGAAAAATTCTTAGAATTAAGCCCGCAAAAAAGATTTGAACTTGTTAAATTTCATAAACTCTGTGAATTATGCCTAAGAAAAAATCATAAAAAAAAAAGTGCAAATCTACATATGTCTTCCCCTGCAAAAATCGACATTCAAAAAGTATTTGTTGGCAGACATCACAGAAGGGGGGACAAAAATTGTCGCCAGTCATTGAAAGTAAACCGGAAATAACTATTTCGGAAACAAATGATAAAAATAAAAGTATATCTACGAAAAGCGAAAGTGATTCTTTGCTTCAAAATACTGTATTGAGTAATCATTCAAATAAAAATGGAAAGAGAATTTTATTATCCACTGGAAAAGTATTTTTACGGAAGTATGATGGGACATTAATCGAGTGTAATGCCATTTTTGATTCAGCTGCTGATCAAAACATAATTTCCAGAAAGATGAGTGATATATTGGGAATTAAATTAGAAAGAATACAAATTTCTATTTCGGGTTTAAATTCAATGAAACAAAACTTAAAAGGAAAATTACGTACAATAATTTCAAATGAAAGTGGTAGTTTTCAAGAACCCATTGAATTCTTAGTTAGTGATAAAATTACAGGGTTAACACCAAATGTTAATTTAGACATTTCGAAGTTAAAAATTCCTGAATTTTTAAAATTAGCAGATGATTCCTTTCATAAAACTAAGGAAATTCACGCCTTATTAAATGCAGATATATTCTTTAGAATAATGAAAGACAATGTATACAGGGTAAACGATGAATTATTATTTAGAGAAACTGAATTTGGTTGGGTAGCTGCGGGTCGTTTGCGTGAAATGAAAGCCAATAATGAAAATTCGTGCCTTCTTCTCAAGAATGATTGTTCCATTGATGATACAATAAAACAATTTTTTGAACTAGAATCCCACGGAATTAAAGATGATCCCTGTTTTAAAGAAGAGGATCAGGCTATGACAATATTCAAACAAACAGTTAATTATAAGAATGACCGATATGTAGTAGAATTACCCTTTCGTAAAGATTGGAAAGAATTATCAAATAATTTTCCAGTTGCAAAACAGCGATTTTTTTACTTATGGAGAAAGTTTCACAAAAATAATGATCTGTATGATCAATATCAAGAGATAATTCAGGACTACATAAAACAAGGAATAATTGAAAAAGTCGAAAAACCTAACATAAGTGTTGATAAACCAATATATTACTTACCACACCAAGCTGTGAAAAAAGAAGGTCGGGTCACAACTTCTACACGTATAGTATTTGATGCAGGGTCACATCAATTAAATGAACTATCTCTTAATGATTGTCTTTGGCCGGGTCCAAATTTAAACCCAAATTTATTAGATGTGCTGATCAATTTTAGAATTAACAAGATAGCTATATCTTCGGATATTCGTCAAGCATTTCTTCAGATTTGTTTAGCAGATAAACACAAGGACGTAGTAAGATTTTTATGGGCCAATAGTAATCCTCGTACTGACTTAAAACCGAATCTTCAAATTTATCGATTTAACAGAGTACTTTTTGGGGTGAATTCTAGCCCTTTTTTATTAGCAGCTACAGTGAAGCATCACATAGAAAAATATAGAGAAGATTATCCAACAACCGTACATCACCTGAATTCATGCATGTACGTAGATGACTGGATTACTGGTCAAGATACTTCAGAAGAGGCACTAGAAGTTTCCCGCTCTGCAAAGAAGATTATGAAGGAAGCCGGAATGGTGATGAGGAAATGGATCAGCAACGACTCATCATTGATGAAACAGTGGGCCGACGAAGGGTTCGAAACTTACCCAACTGAAACCGCCATTAACTTAGGGAGCGACAACACGAAAGTATTAGGCATATGTTGGCAAACAAAAGATGACTGTTTTACCCTAGATCTTAAAGGAATTCTTGAAGTGGTTGACACAGAAGAAAATACAAAAAGAACCATTTTACAAACCATCGGGAAAATCTTCGACCCGATGGGGTTGCTTACACCATTTACTATCAGAATGAAATGTCTAATGCAGGAAATTTGGAACAGAAAGGTCACGTGGGATGAAAATTTGCCTCCAGACATATTAGAAAAGTGGCTGGCTTGGTGTAAGGAGTTACCACTTCTTAGAGAGCTTAGAGTCCCAAGACTTGTTCTAGATTCTTCTAGTGAAGATGAAATACAATTACATGTTTTTTGTGATGCCTCCAGACTTGCCTATGGGGCTTCAGTATACATGAAAGTTAAAAAACGAGATAAAGTTCTTGTGAATCTCATCACTTCAAAAAGTAGAGTAGCTCCATTAAAAAGCATTACGTTACCTCGACTGGAACTCCTCGGTGCCTTGTTGGCAGCACGATTGAGTCATAAAGTTCAAGAAATCATAGGACAGAAAACATGCTATTCTGTGTTTCATCATACTGATTCAAAAATTGTCTTATTTTGGATTAAAGGATCAACAAAAAGATGGAAACAATTTGTTGCAAACAGAATACAAGAAATCACGAATTTGACAGATCCTGATACGTGGTTTCACTGTGCTGGAAAAGAAAATCCTTCAGACCACCTGAGCAGAGGCCTCACGGCAGAAAAACTACTTTATAGTGAACAATGGTGGCAGGGACCACCCTCTTTAATGTCTGACGAAAACAAACAATCTGTTATTGACTTTTCAGAACCAAATGAGGAAGACTACACTCCTGAATTAAAATCTAAAAATGCAGTGACTCTAATTTTGAAAAAGGACTTTACCATTTTGAACTATCTGATTAATCGTAGTAATAGATTTTTAAAAATATTACGTATATGTAGTTTTCTTTTCAGGTTTCTTCACAATCTAAGAAATCCTTTAGAAAAGAAGAAAGGACCGCTGATGTCTGAAGAGCTGACAAAGGCAGAAAACTTCTTATTGAAACAGCTGCAGGAGGAAGAATTTCCTACTGAAATAGCTGCCTTGAAAAGTGGCGGTAATGTATCGCATAAGAGTAAAATTTTTAATTTATCCCCATTTTTGGATAACAATGGTTTAATAAGGGTAGGGGGGGAGACTGCAAAATTCGCAGTTATCTTATTCAATTAAGCATCCTTATGTAGTTCCTTCAAAAAATAAATTAACTGAATTAATTGTAAAATATTATCATGAAAAATATTTTCATATTGGTCCCCAACATCTTCTGTTTCAGGTTAGGCAAAAATATTGGCCCATTCATGGGAGAAATCTTTGTAAAAAATTGTGCACAGATGTTTAGTCTGTTTTAAAGCAAATCCGAAAGTATGTGTACAAAAAATGGGAAACTTGCCAAAACAAAGAATAACGCCAGATAAAACATTTAATTCAACTGGAGTAGATTTGTCTGGACCCTTTTTAATCAAAAATAAATATGGAAGGAAAGGTCCAGAAATCAAAATTTATGTTTGTATTTTCATTTGTCTAGTAACAAAGGCTATACACCTTGAACTTATTAGTGATTTAACTTCACAAGCTCTGATAGCTGCGTTAAAAAGATTTATTTCGAGAAGGGGCAAGTGTCATAAAATATTTTCGGATAATGGGACCAATATGGTAGGCGCCAACAGGGAACTAAATGCCTTGTATAAACTGGTAAGAGATAAGGAAGAATCCTTATTCAATTTTTTTGCAAAGGAAAAAATAGAATGGGTTTTTATTCCTCCAAGGAGTTCAAATTGGGGTGGTCTATGGGAAGCAAATATCAAAGCGTTTAAATACCATTTTAAACGCATAGCGGGTAATTCAAAATTTACATTTGAAGAAATGCTTACACTTGTTACTCAAGTGGAAGCGATGTTGAACTCGAGACCACTGACTCCGCTAACTTCAAGTATTGAAGTTTTTAGAGGTTTTAACTCCAGCACATTTTCTTATTGGAAGGCCAATAACGGCTGTTGTTGAACCTTCTTTAACTAATGTTGAGAAGAATCGCCTAAGTGCTTGGAAAAATATTACGAAGTCAGTTCAGGCAATCTGGAAAAGATGGAATCTTTCTTACTTGAATAACTTACAACAGCGCAGAAAATGGATAATTGATAAAGAAAACTTAAAAATAGGAGACATGGTTTTAGTCAGGGAAGAAAATCTTCCACCATGCAAGTGGTTTTTAGGGCGTGTAATAAAGCTATATCCTGGTCAGGATAATAAAGTTAGATTGGTAGATATAAAAACTACCAAAAGGATTTACAAAAGATCCATCTCCAGATTGTGTGTGCTGCCTATCGAGGAGTAAAAATGAATATGAACATTTATTATATTAATTTACTGTATTATATATATTACTCTAAAATTGTTAGTTAATTATGAAAGTTTCTGTTTATTATAATCAGTTAATCTTTTTTCTAATTCTATGTGTTGTGCGAAATATTGATATTATGTTACATTCATTTATTTGTTATTTTATATATTTATGTTATGTGAAATTGTAAATTTAAAGTTTTGCAAAAAAATATTGTAAGTTCTTGCATGAGAATATAGCAAGGCCGGGCGGGATGTTGACGCATGCGCGCCACCCCGTCGCGGATCACCTGTTAGAGGATGAGAAAAAAAATGTGCTCGCGGAAGGAGAACGATACGAGTGCTGATAGCACCATGACTTAACTTGATGCGTTATATAATTACTATTACAAACTACCTTACTAGAAATATAACCATCAAAAAATGCGGATAATTACTCAAATTTATGTCGAAATCCAAAGTTCATTTAAGTATGTTTTTATTGTATATATGTACATATTTTATTTAGTTTCTATTAAATAATATTAAAAAAAAAAAAAAAAAAGGTCCGTCGAAAAATAATCATTTGTAGTTAAGTTTCTACAGTATGATTCAACAGAAAATTTAAAGCGTTTTATGTAAAAAGTTTTTTTTATCTTGTAATTATTTACTATTCTTTTCTTATTAATTGTTGAGTTTACCAAATTTGTCACGTTTGTTCAAAAATTAAATAAAAATTAATAATAATGTAATATAAACGAAATAAATCGCATTTAAAATTGAAAGTTCATCATAAAAGAACTTCTATACAAATTTCTGTCATTAATTGTTAAAAATATTATTTTATTAAACACTGTTAGTGAAATGTTTTATGTGGAAAAACTTTACCATTTTTCTGACCTCATACAGCTATAGTAATTGCAATTCATATCGAAAACTAAAATGCAAAGCGACCCGACAGGATTCGAACCTGCGCAAGGAAACCCCAATGGATTTCAAGTCCATCGCCTTAACCACTCGGCCACGACTGCTCGTTTAGTGATAATAAATACAAAAGGAATTCTCAAGAAATGTTCGCATCAGTAATCATTTTGTATATGAATTACTGCGGTGGCCTTCTGTAGTACGAAGTCGAGCCTGGCTAGCTCAGTCGGTAGAGCACGAGACTCTTAATCTCGGGGTCGTGGGTTCGAGCCCCACGTTGAACGGTGCCATATATTTTAATGCAAATTTTTGAATTGTTTCAAACGACAGAGGAAACATTCATCTAACATCTAAATCCATACTTGTTAAAATATTTTTATCTTATATTAATATATTTTGATGGCTTAGGCAAAAAAATGCCAAGTACCGTGAAATTCAAATCAATGTTTCATATGTCTTAGTACATACCGCATTGTAAAATTTTTCTTTTTTATATAATTTTTTTGTAAAATTGCGGTAAGTTTATTTTTCTTACCTTGCTCTAAAAGAATTTCTGTCAAATTATATGTTCTATGCATAACAACGCTAAAAGTCAATAGACTACCGCACACGGCAGGATTCGAACCTGCGCGGGGAAGCCCCAATGGATTTCGAGTCCATCGCCTTAACCACTCGGCCACGACTGCATGTTCGTTAACGGAGCCGCTAATTAAGCCGAAAAGAAAGCATTGGCTCTTTTAGACGCATTGGAAAATCAGAATTGTATTTTCTTTATGTTTTATTCACGAAATTAGTAGAAACCTCGTGCTCCCTGAGTCATTACTGCAAAAGCGTATTTTTTCAGGGCCAAAGGAGTGGTATCTCAGACACGGTTCGTTTTTAAATTTTTGGCGTAATAGATGTATTATTGAGCTTATTTTTCGGTAGTAAGTGAACACATTTTATTTATTATTTTTATTGGTAGTAATTTTATGATTAATGATTTTACAGTTTTTGAAATGTTCTCTCACACGTAAGTGTAAAGAAGCATTTTATTTCTCTCTCTCTCTCTCTCTTTTTTTTTTTTTTTTTTTTTTTTTCTCGTACAAATGCAATTAAAAAAAATCATTTAGATTAACTCTAAACTTAAAATTAAATACAGTTACCGCCATACTAGAAATATGCTTAAACCTTTAATTTTACAATGATTTATTAATTCGCTTCCTTGTTTGTCCACTACAAATCTTGCAATCGATTTTTAACTATCTTCACGACAAGCCAGACATCTGAAATTTTTATAATAGCTCAGAACACGATGATAAGGCATTATTTTAATGCTTCTATTCAATCAATATATATTTGAAAATTTCCTGTAATTGCACTTTTTATAACGCATTTCATCATTTTCATTCAAGATGATGGGATAATTCATCAAAAAATATTTTTTTTTTTTTTTAAATGTATTTTGATAATACATAGAATCGTGAAGAATGTATGATTCAACAGAAAATTTAAAAACGTTTTATGTAAAAAGTTTTTCTTCTGTAATTATTTACTATTCTTTTCTTATTAATTGTTGAGTTTACCAAATTTGTCACGTTTGTTCAAAAATTAAATAAAAATTAATAATAAAGTAATATAAACGAAATAAATCGCATTTAAAATTGAAAGTTCATCATAAAAGAACTTCTATACAAATTTCTGTCATTAATTGTAAAAAATATTATTTTATTAAACACTGTTAGTGAAATGTTTTCTGTGGAAAAACTTTACCATTTTTCTGACCTCATACAGCTATAGTAATTGCAATTCATATCTAAAACTAAAATGCAAAGTGACCCGGCGCAGTCGGCAGGATTCGAACCTGCGCGGGGAAGCCCCAATGGATTTCGCGTCCATCGCCTTAACCACTCGGCCACGACTGCATGTTCAGTAACGGAGCCGCTATTTAAGCCGAAAAGAAAGCATTGGCTCTTTTAGACGCATTGGAAAATCAGAATTGTATTTTCTTTATGTTTTATTCACGAAATTAGTAGAAACCTCGTGCTCCCTGAGTCATTACTGCAAAAGCGTATTTTTTCAGGGCCAAAGGAGTGGTATCTCAAACACGGTTCGTTTTTAAATTTTTGGCGTAATAGATGTATTATTGAGCTTATTTTTCGGTAGTAAGTGAACACATTTTATTTATTATTTTTTTGGTAGTAATTTTATGATTAATGATTTTACAGTTTTTGAAATGTTCTCTCACACGTAAGTGTAAAGAAGCATTTTATTTGTCTCTCTCTCTCTCTTTTTTTTTTTTTTTTTTCTCGTACAAATGCAATTAAAAAAAATCATTTAGATTAACTCTAAACTTAAAATTAAATACAGTTACCGCCATACTAGAAATATGCTTAAACCTTTAATTTTACAATGATTTATTAATTCGCTTTCTTGTTTGTCCACTACAAATCTTGCAATCGATTTTTAACTATCTTCACGACAAGCCAGACATCTGAAATTTTTATAATAGCTCAGAACACGATGATAAGGCATTATTTTAATGCTTCTATTCAATAAATATGTATTTGAAAATTTCCTGTAATTGCTCTCTTTATTACGCATTTCATCATTTTCATTCAAGATGATGGGATAATTCATCAAAAAATATTTTTTTTTTTTAAATGTATTTTGATAATACATAGAATCGTGAAGAATGTATGATTCAACAGAAAATTTAAAAACGTTTTATGTAAAAAGTTTTTCTTCTGTAATTATTTACTATTCTTTTCTTATTAATTGTTGAGTTTACCAAATCTGTCAGGGCCCACCGGCGGCCGAGCGGTTCTGCGCTCAAAGCTGGTAGATGGGAGGTGCCGGGTTCGATCCCAGGTCGCGCTCATCGACCTAGCCGTTCGGAGTTTTCCGTGGTTACCTCCGAAACTCGCGTAAATACGGGCTAGGACCCCTTAGAAAGACCCCCACGAAGGGCATTCCCCCTATAGGCCTAGGACACATAAGGAGTCAATCGGCCTTAATCCTCCAACCAACCAACCAACCAAATTTGTCACGTCTATTCAAAAATTAAATAAAAATTAATAATAAAGTAATATAAACGAAATAAATCGCATTTAAAATTGAAAGTTCATCATAAAAGAACTTCTATACAAATTTCTGTCATTAATTGTTAAAAATATTATTTTATTAAACACTGTTAGTGAAATGTTTTCTGTGGAAAAACTTTACCATTTTTCTGACCTCATACAGCTGTAGTAATTGCAATTCATATCTAAAACTAAAATGCAAAGCGAACCGACGCAGTCGGCAGGATTCGAACCTGCGCGGGGAAACCCCAATGGATTTCAAGTCCATCGCCTTAACCACTCGGCCACGACTGCTCGTCTCGTGATAATAAATACAAAAGGAATTCTCACGAAATGTTCGCATCCGTAATCATTTTGTATATGAATTACTGCGGTGGCCTTCTGTAGTACGAAGTCGAGCCCGCCTAGATCAGTCGGTAGAGCACGAGACTCTTAATCTCGGGGTCGTGGGTTCGAGCCCCACGTTGGGCGGTGCCATATATTTTAATACAAATTTTTGAATTGTTTCAAAGGACAGAGGAAACATTCATCTAACATCTAAATCCATACTTGTTAAAATATTTTTATCTTATATTAATATATTTTGATGGCATAGGCAAGAAAATGCCACGTACCGTGAAATTCAAATCAATGTTTCATATGTCTTAGTACATAACGCATTGTAAAATTTTTCTTTTTTATATAATTTTTTTGTAAAATTGCGGTCAGTTTATTTTTCTTACCTTGCTCTAAAAGAATTTCTGTCCAATTATATGTTCTATGCATAACAACGCTAAAAGTCAATCGAGACTACCGCAGACGGCAGGATTCGAACCTGCGCGGGGAAGCCCCAATGGATTTCGAGTCCATCGCCTTAACCACTCGGCCACGACTGCATGTTCAGTAACGGAGCCGCTAATTAAGCCGAAAACAAAGCATTGGCTGTTTTAGACGCATTGGAAAATCAGAATTGTATTTTCTTTATGTTTTATTCACGAAATTAGTAGAAACCTCGTGCTCCCTGAGTCATTACTGCAAAAGCGTATTTTTTCAGGGCCAAAGGAGTGGTATCTCAGACACGGTTCGTTTTTAAATTTTTGGCGTAATAGATGTATTATTGAGCTTATTTTTCGGTAGTAAGTGAACACATTTTATTTATTATTTTTATTGGTAGTAATTTTATGATTAATGATTTTACAGTTTTTGAAATGTTCTCTCACACGTAAGTGTAAAGAAGCATTTTATTTCTCTCTCTCTCTTTTTTTTTTTTTTTTTTTTTTCTCGTACAAATGCAATTAAAAAAAAATCATTTAGATTAACTCTAAACTTAAAATTAAATACAGTTACCGCCATACTAGAAATATGCTTAAACCTTTAATTTTACCATGATTTATTAATTCGCTTTTTTGTTTGTCCACTACAAATTTTGCAATCGATTTTTAACTATCTTCACGACAAGCCAGACATCTGAAATTTTTATAATAGCTCAGAACACGATGATAAGGCATTATTTTAATGCTTCTATTCAATTAATATGCATTTGAAAATTTCCTGTAATTGCTCTCTTTATTACGCATTTCATCATTTTCATTCAAGATGATGGGATAATTCATCAAAATTATTTTTTTTTTTTTTTAAATGTATTTTGATAATACATAGAATCGTGAAGAATGTATGATTAAACAGAAAATTTAAAAACGTTTTATGTAAAAAGTTTTTCTTCTGTAATTATTTACTATTCTTTTCTTATTAATTGTTGAGTTTACCAAATTTGTCACGTCTGTTCAAAACTTAAATAAAAATTAATAATAAAGTAATATAAACGAAATAAATCGCATTTAAAATTGAAAGTTCATCATAAAAGAACTTCTATACAAATTTCTGTCATTAATTGTAAAAAAATATTATTTTATTAAACACTGTTAGTGAAATGTTTTCTGTGGAAAAACTTTACCATTTTTCTGACCTCATACAGCTATAGTAATTGCAATTCATATCTAAAACTAAAATGCAAAGTGACCCGACGCAGTCGGCAGGATTCGAACCTGCGCGGGGAAGCTCCAACGGATTTCGAGTCCATCGCCTTAACCACTCGGCCACGACTGCATGTTCAGTAACGGAGCCGCTAATTAAGCCGAAAACAAAGCATTGGCTCTTTTAGACGCATTGAAAAATCAGAATTGTATTTTCTTTATGTTTTATTCACGAAATTAGTAGAAACCTCGTGCTCCCTGAGTCATTACTGCAAAAGCGTATTTTTTCAGGGCCAAAGGAGTGGTATCTCAGACACGGTTCGTTTTTAAATTTTTCGCGTAATAGATGTATTATTGAGCTTATTTTTCGGTAGTAAGTGAACACATTTTATTTATTATTTTTATTGGTAGTAATTTTATGATTAATGATTTTACAGTTTTTGAAATGTTTTCTCACACGTAAGTGTAAAGAAGCATTTTATTTCTCTCTCTCTTTTTTTTTTTTCTCGTACAAATGCAATTTAAAAAAATCATTTAGATTAACTCTAAACTTAAAATTAAATACAGTTACCGCCATACTAGAAATATGCTTAAACCTTTAATTTTACAATGATTTATTAATTCGCTTTCTTGTTTGTCCACTACAAATCTTGCAATCGATTTTTAACTATCTTCACGACAAGCCAGACATCTGAAATTTTTATAATAGCTCAGAACACGATGATAAGGCATTATTTTAATGCTTCTATTCAAACAATATGTATTTGAAAATTTCCTGTAATTTCTCTCTTTATTACGCATTTCATCATTTTCTTTCAAGATAATGGGATAATTCATAAAAAAAATATTTTTTTTAAATGTATTTTGATAATACATAGAATCGTTAAGCATGTATGATTCAACAGAAAATTTAAAAACATGGTATGTAAAAAGTTTTTTTTATCTTGTAATTATTTACTATTCTTTTCTTATTAATTGTTGAGTTTACCAAATTTGTCACGTTTGTTCAAAAATTAAATAAAAATTAATAATGAAGTAATATAAACGAAATAAATCGCATTTAAAATTGATAGTTCATCATAAAACAACTTCAATACAAATTTCTGTCATTAATTGTTAAAAATATTATTTTATTAAACGCTGTTAGTGAAATGTTTTCTGTGGAAAAACTTTACCATTTTTCTGACCTCATACAGCTGTAGTAATTGCAATTCATATCTAAAACGCAAAGCGAACCGACGCGTCGGCAGGATTCGAACCTGCGCGGGGAAACCCCAATGGATTTCAAGTCCATCGCCTTAATCACTCGGCCACGACTGCTCGTTTTGTGATGATAAATACAAAAGGAATTTCCACGAAATGTTGGCATCCGTAATCATTTTGTATATGAATTACTGCGGTGGCCTTCTGTAGTACGAAGTCGATCCTGGCTAGCTTTGTCGGTAGAGCACGGGACTCTTAATCTCGGGGGCGTGGGTTCGAGCCCCACGTTGGGCGGTGCCATATATTTTAATACAAATTTTTGAATTGTTTCAAACGACAGAGGAAACATTCATCTAACATCTAAATCCATACTTGTTAAAATATTTTTATCTTATATTAATATATTTTGATGGCATCGGCAAAAAGATGCCACGTACCGTGAAATTCAAATCAATGTTTCATATGTCTTAGTACATACCGCATTGTAAAATTTTTCTTTTTTATATAATTTTTTTGTAAAATTGCGGTCAGTTTATTTTTCTTACCTTGCTCTAAAAGAATTTCTGTCCAATTATATGTTCTATGCATGACAACGCTAAAAGTCAATCGACACTACCGCAGACGGCAGGATTCGAACCTGCGCGGGGAAGCCCCAATGGATTTCGAGTCCATCGCCTTAACCACTCGGCCACGACTGCATGTTCTGTAACGGAGCCGCTAATTAAGCCGAAAAGAAAGCATTGGCTCTTTTAGACGCATTGGAAAATCAGAATTGTATTTTCTTTATGTTTTATTCACGAAATTAGTAGAAACCTCGTGCTCCCTGAGTCATTACTGCAAAAGCGTATTTTTTCAGGGCCAAAGGAGTGGTATCTCAGACACGGTTCGTTTTTAAGTTTTTGGCGTAATATATGTATTATTGAGCTTATTTTTCGGTAGTAAGTGAACACATTTTATTTATTATTTTTATTGGTAGTAATTTTATGATTAATGATTTTACAGTTTTTGAAATGTTCTCTCACACGTAAGTGTAAAGAAGCATTTTATTTCTCTCTCTCTTTTTTTTTTCTCGTACAAATGCAATTAAAAAAATCATTTAGATTAACTCTAAACTTAAAATTAAATACAGTTACCGACATACTAGAAATATGCTTAAACCTTTAATTTTACCATGATTTATTAATTCGCTTTCTTGTTTGTCCACTACAAATCTTGCAATCGATTTTTAACTATCTTCACGACAAGCCAGACATCTGAAATTTTTATAATAGCTCAGAACACGATGATAAGGCATTATTTTAATGCTTCTATTCAAACAATATGTATTTGAAAATTTCCTGTAATTGCTCTCTTTATTACGCATTTCATCATTTTCATTCAAGATGATGGGATAATTCATCAAAATTATTTTTTTTTTTTTTTAAATGTATTTTGATAATACATAGAATCGTGAAGAATGTATGATTAAACAGAAAATTTAAAAACGTTTTATGTAAAAAGTTTTTCTTCTGTAATTATTTACTATTCTTTTCTTATTAATTGTTGAGTTTACCAAATTTGTCACGTCTGTTCAAAAATTAAATAAAAAATAATAATAAAGTAATATAAACGAAATAAATCGCATTTAAAATTGAAAGTTCATCATAAAAGAACTTCTATACAAATTTCTGTCATTAATTGTAAAAAAATATTATTTTATTAAACACTGTTAGTGAAATGTTTTCTGTGGAAAAACTTTAACATTTTTCTGACCTCATACAGCTATAGTAATTGCAATTCATATCTAAAACTAAAATGCAAAGTGACCCGACGCAGTCGGCAGGATTCGAACCTGCGCGGGGAAGCTCCAACGGATTTCGAGTCCATCGCCTTAACCACTCGGCCACGACTGCATATTCAGTAACGGAGCCGCTAATTAAGCCGAAAACAAAGCATTGGCTCTTTTAGACGCATTGAAAAATCAGAATTGTATTTTCTTTATGTTTTATTCATGAAATTAGTAGAAACCTCGTGCTCCCTGAGTCATTACTGCAAAAGCGTATTTTTTCAGGGCCAAAGGAGTGGTATCTCAGACACGGTTCGTTTTTAAATTTTTCGCGTAATAGATGTATTATTGAGCTTATTTTTCGGTAGTAAGTGAACACATTTTATTTATTATTTTTATTGGTAGTAATTTTATGATCAATGATTTTACAGTTTTTGAAATGTTTTCTCACACGTAAGTGTAAAGAAGCATTTTATTTCTCTCTCTTTTTTTTTTTTTTTTCTCGTACAAATGCAATTTAAAAAAATCATTTAGATTAACTCTAAACTTAAAATTAAATACAGTTACCGCCATACTAGAAATATGCTTAAACCTTTAATTTTACAATGATTTATTAATTCGCTTTCTTGTTTGTCCACTACAAATCTTGCAATCGATTTTTAACTATCTTCACGACAAGCCAGACATCTGAAATTTTTATAATAGCTCAGAACACGATGATAAGGCATTATTTTAATGCTTCTATTCAAACAATATGTATTTGAAAATTTCCTGTAATTTCTCTCTTTATTACGCATTTCATCATTTTCTTTCAAGATAATGGGATAATTCATAAAAAAAATATTTTTTTTAAATGTATTTTGATAATACATAGAATCGTTAAGCATGTATGATTCAACAGAAAATTTAAAAACATGGTATGTAAAAAGTTTTTTTTATCTTGTAATTATTTGCTATTCTTTTCTTATTAATTGTTGAGTTTACCAAATTTGTCACGTTTGTTCAAAAATTAAATAAAAATTAATAATGAAGTAATATAAACGAAATAAATCGCATTTAAAATTGAAAGTTCATCATAAAACAACTTCAATACAAATTTCTGTCATTAATTGTTAAAAATATTATTTTATTAAACGCTGTTAGTGAAATGTTTTCTGTGGAAAAACTTTACCATTTTTCTGACCTCATACAGCTGTAGTAATTGCAATTCATATCTAAAACGCAAAGCGAACCGACGCGTCGGCAGGATTGGAACCTGCGCGGGGAAACCCCAATGGATTTCAAGTCCATCGCCTTAATCACTCGGCCACGACTGCTCGTTTTGTGATGATAAATACAAAAGGAATTTCCACGAAATGTTGGCATCCGTAATCATTTTGTATATGAATTACTGCGGTGGCCTTCTGTAGTACGAAGTCGATCCTGGCTAGCTTTGTCGGTAGAGCACGGGACTCTTAATCTCGGGGGCGTGGGTTCGAGCCCCACGTTGGGCGGTGCCATATATTTTAATACAAATTTTTGAATTGTTTCAAACGACAGAGGAAACATTCATCTAACATCTAAATCCATACTTGTTAAAATATTTTTATCTTATATTAATATATTTTGATGGCATCGGCAAAAAGATGCCACGTACCGTGAAATTCAAATCAATGTTTCATATGTCTTAGTACATACCGCATTGTAAAATTTTTCTTTTTTATATAATTTTTTTGTAAAATTGCGGTCAGTTTATTTTTCTTACCTTGCTCTAAAAGAATTTCTGTCCAATTATATGTTCTATGCATGACAACGCTAAAAGTCAATCGAGACTACCGCAGACGGCAGGATTCGAACCTGCGCGGGGAAGCCCCAATGGATTTCGAGTCCATCGCCTTAACCACTCGGCCACGACTGCATGTTCTGTAACGGAGCCGCTAATTAAGCCGAAAAGAAAGCATTGGCTCTTTTAGACGCATTGGAAAATCAGAATTGTATTTTCTTTATGTTTTATTCACGAAATTAGTAGAAACCTCGTGCTCCCTGAGTCATTACTGCAAAAGCGTATTTTTTCAGGGCCAAAGGAGTGGTATCTCAGACACGGTTCGTTTTTAAGTTTTTGGCGTAATATATGTATTATTGAGCTTATTTTTCGGTAGTAAGTGAACACATTTTATTTATTATTTTTATTGGTAGTAATTTTATGATTAATGATTTTACAGTTTTTGAAATGTTCTCTCACACGTAAGTGTAAAGAAGCATTTTATTTCTCTCTCTCTTTTTTTTTTCTCGTACAAATGCAATTAAAAAAATCATTTAGATTAACTCTAAACTTTAAATTAAATACAGTTACCGACATACTAGAAATATGCTTAAACCTTTAATTTTACCATGATTTATTAATTCGCTTTCTTGTTTGTCCACTACAAATCTTGCAATCGATTTTTAACTATCTTCACGACAAGCCAGACATCTGAAATTTTTATAATAGCTCAGAACACGATGATAAGGCATTATTTTAATGCTTCTATTCAAACAATATGTATTTGAAAATTTCCTGTAATTTCTCTCTTTATTACGCATTTCATCATTTTCTTTCAAGATAATGGGATAATTCATAAAAAAAATATTTTTTTTAAATGTATTTTGATAATACATAGAATCGTGAAGAATGTATGATTCAACAGAAAATTTAAAAACGTTTTATGTAAAAAGTTTTTTTATCTTGTAATTATTTACTATTCTTTTCTTATTAATTGTTGAGTTTACCAAATTTGTCACGTCTGTTCAAAAATTAAATAAAAAATAATAATAAAGTAATATAAACGAAATAAATCGCATTTAAAATTGAAAGTTCATCATAAAAGAACTTCTATACAAATTTCTGTCATTAATTGTTAAAAATATTATTTTATTAAACACTGTTAGTGAAATGTTTTCTGTGGAAAAACTTTACCATTTTTCTGACCTCATACAGCTGTAGTAATTGCAATTCATATCTAAAACTAAAATGCAAAGCGAACCGACGCAGTCGGCAGGATTCTAACCTGCGCGGGGAAACCCCAATGGATTTCAAGTCCATCGCCTTAACCACTCGGCCACGACTGCTCGTTTCGTGATAATAAATACAAAAGGAATTCTCACGAAATGTTCGCATCCGTATTCATTTTGTATATGAATTACTGCGGTGGCCTTCTGTAGTACGAAGTCGAGCCCGCCTAGCTCAGTCGGTAGAGCACGAGACTCTTAATCTCGGGGTCGTGGGTTCGAGCCCCACGTTGGGCGGTGCCATATATTTTAATACAAATTTTTGAAATGTTTCAAACGACAGAGGAAACATTCATCTAACATCTAAATCCATACTTGTTAAAATATTTTTATCTTATATTAATATATTTTGATGGCATAGGCAAGAAAATGCCACGTACCGTGAAATTCAAATCAATGTTTCATATGTCTTAGTACATAACGCATTGTAAAATTTTTCTTTTTGATATAATTTTTTTTGTAAAATTGCGGTCAGTTTATTTTTCTTACCTTGCTCTAAAAGAATTTCTGTCCAATTATATGTTCTATGCATAACAACGCTAAAAGTCAATCGAGACTACCGCAGACGGCAGGATTCAAACCTGCGCGGGGAAGCCCCAATGGATTTCGAGTCCATCGCCTTAACCACTCGGCCACGACTGCATGTTCAGTAACGGAGCCGCTAATTAAGCCGAAAACAAAGCATTGGCTCTTTTAGACGCATTGGAAAATCAGAATTGTATTTTCTTTATGTTTTATTCACGAAATTAGTAGAAACCTCGTGCTCCCTGAGTCATTACTGCAAAAGCGTATTTTTTCAGGGCCAAAGGAGTGGTATCTCAGACACGGTTCGTTTTTAAATTTTTGGCGTAGTAGATGTATTATTGAGCTTATTTTTCGGTAGTAAGTGAACACATTTTATTTATTATTTTTATTGGTAGTAATTTTATGATTAATGATTTTACAGTTTTTGAAATGTTCTCTCACACGTAAGTGTAAAGAAGCATTTTATTTCTCTCTCTCTCTCTCTCTCTTTTTTTTTTTTTTTTTTTCTCGTACAAATGCAATTAAAAAAAAATCATTTAGATTAACTCTAAACTTAAAATTAAATACAGTTACCGCCATACTAGAAATATGCTTAAACCTTTAATTTTACCATGATTTATTAATTCGCTTTCTTGTTTGTCCACTACAAATCTTGCAATCGATTTTTAACTATCTTCACGACAAGCCAGACATCTGAAATTTTTATAATAGCTCAGAACACGATGATAAGGCATTATTTTAATGCTTCTATTCAATTAATATGTATTTGAAAATTTCCTGTAATTGCTCTCTTTATTACGCATTTCATCATTTTCAATCAAGATGATGGGATAATTCATCAAAAAATATTTTTTTTTTTTTAAATGTATTTTGATAATACATAGAATCGTGAAGAATGTATGATTCAACAGAAAATTTAAAAACGTTTTATGTAAAAAGTTTTTTTTATCTTGTAATTATTTACTATTCTTTTCTTATTAATTGTTGAGTTTACCAAATTTGTCACGTCTGTTCAAAAATTAAAAATTAATAATAAAGTAATATAAACGAAATAAATCGCATTTAAATTTGAAAGTTCATCATAAAACAACTTCAATACAAATTTCTGTCATTAATTGTTAAAAATATTATTTTCTTAAACACTGTTAGTGAAATGTTTTCTGTGGAAAAACGTTACCATTTTTCTGACCTCATACAGCTGTAGTAATTGCAATTCATATCTAAAACGCAAAGCGAACCGACGCAGTCGGCAGGATTCGAAACTGCGCGGGGAAACCCCAATGGATTTCAAGTCCATCGCCTTAATCACTCGGCCACAACTGCTCGTTTTGTGATGATAAATACAAAAGGAATTTCCACGAAATGTTCGCATCCGTAATCATTTTGTATATGAATTACTGCGGTGGCCTTCTGTAGTACGAAGTCGAGCCTGGCTAGCTCAGTCGGTAGAGCACGAGACTCTTAATCTCGGGGGCGTGGGTTCGAGCCCCACGTTGGGCGGTGCCCTATATTTTAATACAAATTTTTGAATTGTTTCAAACGACAGAGGAAACATTCATCTAACATCTAAATCCATACTTGTTAAAATATTTTTATCTTATATTAATATATTTTGATGGCATCGGCAAAAAGATGCCACGTACCGTGAAATTCAAATCAATGTTTCATATGTCTTAGTACATACCGCATTGTAAAATTTTTCTTTTTTATATAATTGTTTTGTAAAATTGCGGTCAGTTTATTTTTCTTACCTTGCTCTAAAAGAATTTCTGTCCAATTATATGTTCTATGCATGACAACGCTAAAAGCCAATCGAGACTACCGCAGACGGCAGGATTCGAACCTGCGCGGGGAAGCCCCAATGGATTTCGGGTCCATCGCCTTAACCACTCGGCCACGACAGCATGTTCAAAAACGGAGCCGCTAATTAAGCCGAAAAGAAAGCATTGGCCCTTTTAGACGCATTGGAAAATCAGAATTGTATTTTCTTTATGTTTTATTCACGAAATTAGTAGAAACCTCGTGCTCCCTGAGTCATTACTGCAAAAGCGTATTTTTTCAGGGCCAAAGGAGTGGTATCTCAGACACGGTTCGTTTTTAAATTTTTGGCGTAATATATGTATTATTGAGCTTATTTTTCGGTAGTAAGTGAACACATTTTATTTATTATTTTTATTGGTAGTAATTTTATGATTAATGATTTTACAGTTTTTGAAATGTTCTCTCACACGTAAGTGTAAAGAAGCATTTTATTTCTCTCTCTCTCTCTTTTTTTTTTTTTTTTTTCTCGTACAAATGCGATTAAAAAAAATCATTTAGATTAACTCTAAACATAAAATTAAATACAGTTACCGCCATACTAGAAATATGCTTAAACCTTTAATTTTACCATGATTTATTAATTCGCTTTCTTGTTTGTCCACTACAAATCTTGCAATCGATTTTTAACTATCTTCACGACAAGCCAGACATCTGAAATTTTTATAATAGCTCAGAACACGATGATAAGGCATTATTTTAATGCTTCTATTCAATTAATATGTATTTGAAAATTTCCTGTAATTGCTCTCTTTATTACGCATTTCATCATTTTCAATCAAGATGATGGGCTAATTCATCAAAAAATATTTTTTTTTTTTAAATGTATTTTGATAATACATAGAATCGTGAAGAATGTATGATTCAACAGAAAATTTAAAAACGTTTTATGTAAAAAGTTTTTTTTATCTTGTAATTATTTACTATTCTTTTCTTATTAATTGTTGAGTTTACCAAATTTGTCACGTCTGTTCAAAAATTAAAAATTAATAATAAAGTAATATAAACGAAATAAATCGCATTTAAATTTGAAAGTTCATCATAAAAGAACTTCTATACAAATTTCTGTCATTAATTGTTAAAAATAATTTTTTATTAAACACTGTTAGTGAAATGTTTTCTGTGGAAAAACTTTACCATTTTTCTGACCTCATACAGCTGTAGTAATTGCAATTCATATCTAAAACGCAAAGCGAACCGACGCAGTCGGCAGGATTCGAACCTGCGCGGGGAAACCCCAATGGATTTCAAGTCCATCGCCTTAACCAGTCGGCCACGACTGCTCGTTTAGTGCTAATAAATACAAAAGGAATTCTCACGAAATGTTCGCATCCGTAATCATTTTGTATATGAATTACTGCGGTGGCCTTCTGTAGTACGAAGTCGAGCCCGGCTAGCTCAGTCGGTAGAGCACGAGACACTTAATCTCGGGGTCGTGGATTCGAGCCCCACGTTGGGCGGTGCCATATATTTTAATACAAATTTTTGAATTGTTTCAAACGACAGAGGAAACATTCATCTAACATCTAAATCCCATACTTGTTAAAATATTTTTATCTTATATTAATATATTTTGATGGCATAGGCAAGAAAATGCCACGTACCGTGAAATTCAAATCAATGTTTCATATGTCTTAGTACATACCGCATTCTAAAATTTTTCTTTTTTATATAATTTTTTTGTAAAATTGCGGTCAGTTTATTTTTCTTACCTTGCTCTAAAAGAATTTCTGTCCAATTATATGTTCTATGCATGACAACGCTAAAAGCCAATCGAGACTACCGCAGACGGCAGGATTCGAACCTGCGCGGGGAAGCCCCAACGGATTTCGAGTCCATCGCCTTAACCACTCGGCCACGACTGCATGTTCAGTAACGGAGCCGCTAATTAAGCCGAAAACAAAGCATTGGCTGTTTTAGACGCATTGGAAAATCAGAATTGTATTTTCTTTATGTTTTATTCACGAAATTAGTAGAAACCTCGTGCTCCCTCAGTCATTACTGCAAAAGCGTATTTTTTCAGGGCCAAAGGAGTGGTATCTCAGACACGGTTCGTTTTTAAATTTTTCGCGTAATAGATGTATTATTGAGCTTATTTTTCGGTAGTAAGTGAACACATTTTATTTATTATTTTTATTGGTAGTAATTTTATGATTAATGATTTTACAGTTTTTGAAATGTTTTCTCACACGTAAGTGTAAAGAAGCATTTTATTTCTCTCTCTTTTTTTTTTTTTCTCGTACAAATGCAATTTAAAAAAATCATTTAGATTAACTCTAAACTTAAAATTAAATACAGTTACCGCCATACTAGAAATATGCTTAAACCTTTAATTTTACCATGATTTATTAATTCGCTTTCTTGTTTGTCCACTACAAATCTTGCAATCGATTTTTAACTATCTTCACGACAAGCCAGACATCTGAAATTTTTATAATAGCTCAGAACACGATGATAAGGCATTATTTTAATGCTTCTATTCAAACAATATGTATTTGAAAATTTCCTGTAATTTCTCTCTTTATTACGCATTTCATCATTTTCTTTCAAGATAATGGGATAATTCATAAAAAAAATATTTTTTTTAAATGTATTTTGATAATACATAGAATCGTTAAGCATGTATGATTCAACAGAAAATTTAAAAACATGGTATGTAAAAAGTTTTTTTTATCTTGTAATTATTTACTATTCTTTTCTTATTAATTTTTGAGTTTACCAAAATTGTCACGTTTGTTCAAAAATTAAATAAAAATTAATAATGAAGTAATATAAACGAAATAAATCGCATTTAAAATTGAAAGTTCATCATAAAACAACTTCAATACAAATTTCTGTCATTAATTGTTAAAAATATTATTTTATTAAACGCTGTTAGTGAAATGTTTTCTGTGGAAAAACTTTACCATTTTTCTGACCTCATACAGCTGTAGTAATTGCAATTCATATCTAAAACTAAAATGCAAAGTGACCCGACGCAGTCGGCAGGATTCGAACCTGCGCGGGGAAGCTCCAATGGATTTCGAGTCCATCGCCTTAACCACTCGGCCACGACTGCATGTTCAGTAACGGAGCCGCTAATTAAGCCGAAAAGAAAGCATTGGCTCTTTTAGACGCATTGGAAAATCAGAATTGTATTTTCTTTATGTTTTATTCACGAAATTAGTAGAAACCTCGTGCTCCCTGAGTCATTACTGCAAAAGCGTATTTTTTAAGGGCCAAAGGAGTGGTATCTCAGACACGGTTCGTTTTTAAGTTTTTGGCGTAATATATGTATTATTGAGCTTATTTTTCGGTAGTAAGTGAACACATTTTATTCATTATTTTTATTGGTAGTAATTTTATGATTAATGATTTTACAGTTTTTGAAATGTTCTTTCACACGTAAGTGTAAAGAAGCATTTTATTTCTCTCTCTCTCTCTCTCTCTCTTTTTTTCTCGTACAAATGCGATTAAAAAAATCACTTAGATTAACTCTAAACATAAAATTAAATACAGTTACCGCCATACTAGAAATATGGTTAAACCTTTAATTTTACCATGATTTATTAATTCGCTTTCTTGTTTGTCCACTACAAATCTTGCAATCGATTTTTAACTATCTTCACGACAAGCCAGACATCTGAAATTTTTATAATAGCTCAGAACACGATGATAAGGCATTATTTTAATGCTTCTATTCAATTAATATGTATTTGAAAATTTCCTGTAATTGCTCTCTTTATTACGCATTTCATCATTTTCAATCAAGATGATGGGATAATTCATCAAAAAATATTTTTTTTTTTTAAATGTATTTTGATAATACATAGAATCGTGAAGAATGTATGATTCAACAGAAAATTTAAAAACGTTTTATGTAAAAAGTTTTTTTTATCTTGTAATTATTTACTATTCTTTTCTTATTAATTGTTGAGTTTACCAAATTTGTCACGTCTGTTCAAAAATTAAATAAAAATTAATAATAAAGTAATATAAACGAAATAAATCGCATTTAAAATTGAAAGTTCATCATAAAAGAACTTCTATACAAATTTCTGTCATTAATTGTTAAAAATATTATTTTATTAAACACTGTTAGTGAAATGTTTTCTCTGGAAAAACTTTACCATTTTTCTGACCTCATACAGCTGTAGTAATTGCAATTCATATCTAAAACGCAAAGCGAACCGACGCAGCCGGCAGGATTCGAACCTGCGCGGGGAAACCCCAATGGATTTCAAGTCAATCGCCTTAACCACTCGGCCACGACTGCCGGTTTAGTGCTAATAAATACAAAAGGAATTCTCACGAAATGTTCGCATCCGTAATCATTTTGTATATGAATTACTGCGGTGGCCTTCTGTAGTACGAAGTCGAGCCCGGCTAGCTCAGTCGGTAGAGCACGAGACTCTTAATCTCGGGGTCGTGGATTCGAGCCCCACGTTGGGCGGTGCCATATATTTTAATACAAATTTTTGAATTGTTTCAAACGACAGAGGAAACATTCATCTAACATCTAAATCCCATACTTGTTAAAATATTTTTATCTTATATTAATATATTTTGATGGCATAGGCAAGAAAATGCCACGTACCGTGGAATTCAAATCAATGTTTCATATGTCTTAGTACATACCGCATTGTAAAATTTTTCTTTTTTATATAATTGTTTTGTAAAATTGCGGTCAGTTTATTTTTCTTACCTTGCTCTAAAAGAATTTCTGTCCAATTATATGTTCTATGCATAACAACGCTAAAAGTCAATCGAGACTACCGCAGACGGCAGGATTCGAACCTGAGCGGGGAAGCCCCAATGGATTTCGAGTCCATCGCCTTAACCACTCGGCCACGGCTGCATGTTCAGTAAAGGAGCCGCTAATTAAGCCGAAAAGAAAGCATTGGCTCTTTTAGACGCATTGGAAAATCAGAATTGTATTTTTTTTATGTTTTATTCACGAAATTAGTAGAAACCTCGTGCTCCCTGAGTCATTACTGCAAAAGCGTATTTTTTCAGGGCCAAAGGAGTGGTATCTCAGACACGGTTCGTTTTTAAATTTTTCGCGTAATAGATGTATTATTGAGCTTATTTTTCGGTAGTAAGTGAACACATTTTATTTATTATTTTTATTAGTAGTAATTTTATGATTAATGATTTTACAGTTTTTGAAATGTTCTCTCACACGTAAGTGTAAAGAAGCATTTTATTTCTCTCTCTCTTTTTTTTTTCTCGTACAAATGCAATTAAAAAAATCATTTAGATTAACTCTAAACTTAAAATTAAATACAGTTACCGACATACTAGAAATATGCTTAAACCTTTAATTTTACCATGATTTATTAATTCGCTTTCTTGTTTGTCCACTAGAAATCTTGCAATCGATTTTTAACTATCTTCACGACAAGCCAGACATCTGAAATTTTTATAATAGCTCAGAACACGATGATAAGGCATTATTTTAATGCTTCTATTCAAACAATATGTATTTGAAAATTTCCTGTAATTGCTCTCTTTATTACGCATTTCATCATTTTCATTCAAGATGATGGGATAATTCATCAAAAAATATTTTTTTTTTTTAAATATATTTTGATAACACATAGAATCGTGAAGAATGTATGATTCAACAAAAAATTTAAAAACGTTTTATGTAAAAAGTTTTTTTATCTTGTAATTATTTACTATTCTTTTCTTATTAATTGTTGAGTTTACCAAATTTGTCACGTCTGTTCAAAAATTAAATAAAAAATAATAATAAAGTAATATAAACGAAATAAATCGCATTTAAAATTGAAAGTTCATCATAAAAGAACTTCTATACAAATTTCTGTCATTAATTGTTAAAAATATTATTTTATTAAACACTGTTAGTGAAATGTTTTCTGTGGAAAAACTTTACCATTTTTCTGACCTCATACAGCTGTAGTAATTGCAATTCATATCTAAAACTAAAATGCAAAGCGAACCGACGCAGTCGGCAGAATTCGAAACCTGCGCGGGGAAACCCCAATGGATTTCAAGTCCATCGCCTTAACCACTCGGCCACGACTGCTCGTTTCGTGATAATAAATACAAAAGGAATTCTCACGAAATGTTCGCATCCGTAATCATTTTGTATATGAATTACTGCGGTGGCCTTCTGTAGTACGAAGTCGAGCACGCCTAGCTCAGTCGGTAGAGCACGAGACTCTTAATCTCGGGGTCGTGGGTTCGAGCCCCACGTTGGGCGGTGCCATATATTTTAATACAAATTTTTGAAATGTTTCAAACGACAGAGGAAACATTCATCTAACATCTAAATCCATACTTGTTAAAATATTTTTATCTTATATTAATATATTTTGATGGCATAGGCAAGAAAATGCCACGTACCGTGAAATTCAAATCAATGTTTCATATGTCTTAGTACATAACGCATTGTAAAATTTTTCTTTTTTATATAATTTTTTTGTAAAATTGCGGTCAGTTTATTTTTCTTACCTTGCTCTAAAAGAATTTCTGTCCAATTATATGTTCTATGCATAACAACGCTAAAAGTCAATCGAGACTACCGCAGACGGCAGGATTCGAACCTGCGCGGGGAAGCCCTAATGGATTTCGAGTCCATCGCCTTAACCACTCGGCCACGACTGCATGTTCAGTAACGGAGCCGCTAATTAAGCCGAAAACAAAGCATTGGCTGTTTTAGACGCATTGGAAAATCAGAATTGTATTTTCTTTATGTTTTATTCACGAAATTAGTAGAAACCTCGTGCTCCCTGAGTCATTACTGCAAAAGCGTATTTTTTCAGGGCCAAAGGAGTGGTATCTCAGACACGGTTCGTTTTTAAATTTTTGGCGTAATAGATGTATTATTGAGCTTATTTTTCGGTAGTAAGTGAACACATTTTATTTATTATTTTTATTGGTAGTAATTTTATGATTAATGATTTTACAGTTTTTGAAATGTTCTCTCACACGTAAGTGTAAAGAAGCATTTTATTTCTCTCTCTCTCTTTTTTTTTTTTTTTTTTTTTCTCGTACAAATGCAATTAAAAAAAAATCATTTAGATTAACTCTAAACTTAAAATTAAATACAGTTACCGCCATACTAGAAATATGCTTAAACCTTTAATTTTACCATGATTTATTAATTCGCTTTCTTGTTTGTCCACTACAAATCTTGCAATCGATTTTTAACTATCTTCACGACAAGCCAGACATCTGAAATTTTTATAATAGCTCAGAACACGATGATAAGGCATTATTTTAATGCTTCTATTCAATTAATATGTATTTGAAAATTTCCTGTAATTGCTCTCTTTATTACGCATTTCATCATTTTCAATCAAGATGATGGGATAATTCATCAAAAAATATTTTTTTTTTTAAATGTATTTTGATAATACATAGAATCGTGAAGAATGTATGATTCAACAGAAAATTTAAAAACGTTTTATGTAAAAAGTTTTTTTTTCTTGTAATTATTTACTATTCTTTTCTTATTAATTGTTGAGTTTACCAAATTTGTCACGTCTGTTCAAAAATTAAATAAAAATTAATAATAAAGTAATATAAACGAAATAAATCGCATTTAAAATTGAAAGTTCATCATAAAAGAACTTCTATACAAATTTCTGTCATTAATTGTTAAAAATATTATTTTATTAAACGCTGTTAGTGAAATGTTTTCTGTGGAAAAACTTTACCATTTTTCTGACTTCATACAGCTGTAGTAATTGCAATTCATATCTAAAACGCAAAGCGAACCGACACAGTCGGCAGGATTCGAAACTGCGCGGGGAAACCCCAATGGATTTCAAGTCCATCGCCTTAATCACTCGGCCACGACTGCTCGTTTTGTGATGATAAATACAAAAGGAATTTCCACGAAATGTTCGCATCCGTAATCATTTTGTATATGAATTACTGCGGTGGCCTTCTGTAGTACGAAGTCGAGCCTGGCTAGCTCAGTCGGTAGAGCACGAGACTCTTAATCTCGGGGGCGTGGGTTCGAGCCCCACGTTGGGCGGTGCCATATATTTTAATACAAATTTTTGAATTGTTTCAAACGACAGAGGAAACATTCATCTAACATCTAAATCCATACTTGTTAAAATATTTTTATCTTATATTAATATATTTTGATGGCATCGGCAAAAAGATGCCACGTACCGTGAAATTCAAATCAATGTTTCATATGTCTTAGTACATACCGCATTGTAAAATTTTTCTTTTTTATATAATTTTTTTGTAAAATTGCGGTCAGTTTATTTTTCTTACCTTGCTCTAAAAGAATTTCTGTCCAATTATATGTTCTATGCATGACAACGCTAAAAGTCAATCGAGACTACCGCAGACGGCAGGATTCGAACCTGCGCGGGGAAGCCCCAATGGATTTCGAGTCCATCGCCTTAACCACTCGGCCACGACTGCATGTTCTGTAACGGAGCCGCTAATTAAGCCGAAAAGAAAGCATTGGCTCTTTTAGACGCATTGGAAAATCAGAATTGTATTTTCTTTATGTTTTATTCACGAAATTAGTAGAAACCTCGTGCTCCCTGAGTCATTACTGCAAAAGCGTATTTTTTCAGGGCCAAAGGAGTGGTATCTCAGACACGGTTCGTTTTTAAGTTTTTGGCGTAATATATGTATTATTGAGCTTATTTTTCGGTAGTAAGTGAACACATTTTATTTATTATTTTTATTGGTAGTAATTTTATGATTAATGATTTTACAGTTTTTGAAATGTTCTCTCACACGTAAGTGTAAAGAAGCATTTTATTTCTCTCTCTCTCTCTCTTTTTTTTTTTCTCGTACAAATGCGATTAAAAAAAATCATTTAGATTAACTCTAAACATAAAATTAAATACAGTTACCGCCATACTAGAAATATGCTTAAACCTTTAATTTTACCATGATTTATTAATTCGCTTTCTTGTTTGTCCACTACAAATCTTGCAATCGATTTTTAACTATCTTCACGACAAGCCAGACATCTGAAATTTTTATAATAGCTCAGAACACGATGATAAGGCATTATTTTAATGCTTCTATTCAAACAATATGTATTTGAAAATTTCCTGTAATTGCTCTCTTTATTACGCATTTCATCATTTTCATTCAAGATGATGGGATAATTCATCAAAAAATATTTTTTTTTTTTAAATATATTTTGATAACACATAGAATCGTGAAGAATGTATGATTCAACAGAAAATTTAAAAACGTTTTATGTAAAAAGTTTTTTTTATCTTGTAATTATTTACTATTCTTTTCTTATTAATTGTTGAGTTTACCAAATTTGTCACGTCTGTTCAAAAATTAAATAAAAAATAATAATAAAGTAATATAAACGAAATAAATCGCATTTAAAATTGAAAGTTCATCATAAAAGAACTTCTATACAAATTTCTGTCATTAATTGTTAAAAATATTATTTTATTAAACACTGTTAGTGAAATGTTTTCTGTGGAAAAACTTTACCATTTTTCTGACCTCATACAGCTGTAGTAATTGCAATTCATATCTAAAACTAAAATACAAAGCGAACCGACGCAGTCGGCAGAATACGAACCTGCGCGGGGAAACCCCAATGGATTTCAAGTCCATCGCCTTAACCACTCGGCCACGACTGCTCGTTTCGTGATAATAAATACAAAAGGAATTCTCACGAAATGTTCGCATCCGTAATCATTTTGTATATGAATTACTGCGGTGGCCTTCTGTAATACGAAGTCGAGCACGCCTATCTCAGTCGGTAGAGCACGAGACTCTTAATCTCGGGGTCGTGGGTTCGAGCCCCACGTTGGGCGGTGCCATATATTTTAATACAAATTTTTGAAATGTTTCAAACGACAGAGGAAACATTCATCTAACATCTAAATCCATACTTGTTAAAATATTTTTATCTTATATTAATATATTTTGATGGCATAGGCAAGAAAATGCCACGTACCGTGAAATTCAAATCAATGTTTCATATGTCTTAGTACATAACGCATTGTAAAATTTTTCTTTTTTATATAATTTTTTTGTAAAATTGCGGTCAGTTTATTTTTCTTACCTTGCTCTAAAAGAATTTCTGTCCAATTATATGTTCTATGCATAACAACGCTAAAAGTCAATCGAGACTACCGCAGACTGCAGGATTCGAACCTGCGCGGGGAAGCCCCAATGGATTTCGAGTCCATCGCCTTAACCACTCGGCCAGGACTGCATGTTCAGTAACGGAGCCGCTAATTAAGCCGAAAACAAAGCATTGGCTGTTTTAGACGCATTGGAAAATCAGAATTGTATTTTCTTTATGTTTTATTCACGAAATTAGTTGAAACCTCGTGCTCCCTGAGTCATTACTGCAAAAGCGTATTTTTTCAGGGCCAAAGGAGTGGTATCTCAGACACGGTTCGTTTTTAAATTTTTGGCGTAATAGATGTATTATTGAGCTTATTTTTCGGTAGTAAGTGAACACATTTTATTTATTATTTTTATTAGTAGTAATTTTATGATTAATGATTTTACAGTTTTTGAAATGTTCTCTCACACGTAAGTGTAAAGAAGCATTTTATTTCTCTCTCTCTTTTTTTTTCTCGTACAAATGCGATTAAAAAAAATCATTTAGATTAACTCTAAACATAAAATTAAATACAGTTACCGCCATACTAGAAATATGCTTAAACCTTTAATTTTACCATGATTTATTAATTCGCTTTCTTGTTTGTCCACTACAAATCTTGCAATCGATTTTTAACTATCTTCACGACAAGCCAGACATCTGAAATTTTTATAATAGCTCAGAACACGATGATAAGGCATTATTTTAATGCTTCTATTCAAACAATATGTATTTGAAAATTTCCTGTAATTGCTCTCTTTATTACGCATTTCATCATTTTCTTTCAAGATAATGGGATAATTCATAAAAAAAAATTTTTTTTTTAAATGTATTTTGATAATACATAGAATCGTTAAGAATGTATGATTCAACAGAAAATTTAAAAACATGGTATGTAAAAAGTTTTTTTATCTTGTAATTATTTACTATTCTTTTCTTATTAATTGTTGAGTTTACCAAATTTGTCACGTTTGTTCAAAAATTAAATAAAAATTAATAATGAAGTAATATAAACGAAATAAATCGCATTTAAAATTGAAAGTTCATCATAAAACAACTTCATTACAAATTTCTGTCATTAATTGTTAAAAATATTATTTTATTAAACGCTGTTAGTGAAATGTTTTCTGTGGAAAAACTTTACCATTTTTCTGACCACATACAGCTGTAGTAATTGCAATTCATATCTAAAACGCAAAGCGAACCGACGCAGTCGGCAGGATTCGAACCTGCGCGGGGAAACCCCAATGGATTTCAAGTCCATCGCCTTAATCACTCGGCCACGACTGCTTGTTTTGTGATGATAAATACAAAAGGAATTTCCACGAAATGTTCGCATCCGTAATCATTTTGTATATGAATTACTGCGGTGGCCTTCTGTAGTACGAAGTCGAGCCTGGCTAGCTCAGTCGGTAGAGCACGAGACTCTTAATCTCGGGGGTGTGGGTTCGAGCCCCACGTTGGGCGGTGCCATATATTTTAATACAAATTTTTGAATTGTTTCAAACGACAGAGGAAACATTCATCTAACGTCTAAATCCATACTTGTTAAATTATTTTTATCTTATATTAATATATTTTGATGGCATCGGCAAAAAGATGCCACGTACCGTGAAATTCAAATCAATGTTTCATATGTCTTAGTACAAACCGCATTGTAAAATTTTTCTTTTTTATATAATTTTTTTGTAAAATTGCGGTCAGTTTATTTTTCTTACCTTGCTCTAAAAGAATTTCTGTCCAATTATATGTTCTATGCATGACAACGCTAAAAACCAATCGAGACTACCGCAGACGGCAGGATTCGAACATGCGCGGGGAAGCCCCAATGGATTTCGGGTCCATCGCCTTAACCACTCGGCCACGACAGCATGTTCAAAAACGGAGCCGCTAATTAAGCCGAAAAGAAAGCATTGGTCCTTTTAGACGCATTGGAAAATCATAATTGTATTTTCTTTATGTTTTATTCACGAAATTAGTAGAAACCTCGTGCTCCCTGAGTCATTACTGCAAAAGCGTATTTTTTCAGGGCCAAAGCAGTGGTATCTCAGACACGGTTCGTTTTTAAGTTTTTGGCGTAATATATGTATTATTGAGCTTATTTTTCGGTAGTAAGTGAACACATTTTATTTATTATTTTTATTGGTAGTAATTTTATGATTAATGATTTTACAGTTTTTGAAATGTTCTCTCACACGTAAGTGTAAAGAAACATTTTATTTCTCTCTCTTTTTTTTTTTTTTTTCTCGTACAAATGCAATTAAAAAAAATCATTTAGATTAACTCTAAACTTAAAATTAAATACAGTTACCGCCATACTAGAAATATGCTTAAACCTTTAATTTTACAATGATTTATTAATTCGCTTTCTTGTTTATCCACTACAAATCTTGCAATCGATTTTTAACTATCTTCACGACAAGCCAGACATCTGAAATTTTTATAATAGCTCAGAACACGATGATAAGGCATTATTTTAATGCTTCTGTTCAATCAATATGTATTTGAAAATTTCCTGTAAATGCTCTCTTTATTACGCATTTCATCATTTTCATTCAAGATGATGGGATAATTCATCAAAAAATTTTTTTTTTTTTTTAAATGTATTTTGATAATACATAGAATCGTGAAGAATGTATGATTCAACAGAAAATTTAAAAACGCTTTATGTAAAAAGTTTTTCTTATCTTGTAATTATTTACTATTCTTTTCTTATTAATTGTTGAGTTTACCAAATTTGTCACGTTTGTTCAAAAATTAAATAAAAATTAATAATAAAGTAATATAAACGAAATAAATCGTTTTAAAATTGAAAGTTCATCATAAAAGAACTTCTATACAAATTTCTGTCATTAATTGTAAAAAATATTATTTTATTAAACACTGTTAGTGAAATGTTTTCTGTGGAAAAACTTTACCATTTTTCTGACCTCATACAGCTATAGTAATTGCAATTCATATCTAAAACTAAAATGCAAAGTGACCCGACGCAGTCGGCAGGATTCGAACCTGCGCGGGGAAACCCCAATGGATTTCAAATCCATCGCCTTAACCACTCGGCCACGAGTGCTCGTTTAGTGCTAATAAATACAAAAGGAATTCTCACGAAATGTTCGCATCCGTAATCATTTTGTATATGAATTACTGCGGTGGCCTTCTGTAGTACGAAGTCGAGCCCGGCTAGCTCAGTCGGTAGAGCACGAGACTCTTAATCTCGGGGTCGTGGATTCGAGCCCCACGTTGGGCGGTGCCATATATTTTAATACAAATTTTTGAATTGTTTCAAATGACAGAGGAAACATTCATCTAACATCTAAATCCATACTTGTTAAAATATTTTTATCTTATATTAATATATTTTGAAGGCATAGGCAAAAAAATGCCACGTACCGTGAAATTCAAATCAATGTTTCATATGTCTTAGTACATACCGCATTGTAAAATTTTTCTTTTTTACATAATTTTTTTGTAAAATTGCGGTCAGTTCATTTTTCTTACCTTGCTCTAAAAGAATTTCTGTCCAATTATATGTTCTATGCATAACAACGCTAAAAGTCAATCGAGACTACCGCAGACGGCAGGATTCGAACCTGCGCGGGGAAGCCCCAATGGATTTCGAGTCCATCGCCTTAATCACTCGGCCACGGCTGCATGTTCAGTAACGGAGCCGCTAATTAAGCCGAAAAGAAAGCATTGGTTCTTTTAGACGCATTGGAAAATAAGAATTGTATTTTTTTTATGTTATTCACGAAATTAGTAGAAACCTCGTGCTCCCTGAGTCATTACTCCAAAAGCGTATTTTTTCAAGGCCAAAGGAGTGGTATCTCAGACACGGTTCGTTTTTAAATTTTTGGCGTAATAGATGTATTATTGAGCTTATTTTTCGGTAGTAAGTGAACACATTTTATTTATTATTTTTATTGGTAGTAATTTTATGATTAATGATTTTACAGTTTTTGAAATGTTCTCTCACACGTAAGTGTAAAGAAGCATTTTATTTCTCTCTCTCTTTTTTTTTTCTCGTACAAATGCAATTAAAAAAATCATTTAGATTATCTCTAAACTTAAAATTAAATACAGTTACCGACATACTAGAAATATGCTTAAACCTTTAATTTTACCATGATTTATTAATTCGCTTTCTTGTTTGTCCACTACAAATCTTGCAATCGATTTTAACTATCTTCACGACAAGCCAGACATCTGAAATTTTTATAATAGCTCAGAACACGATGATAAGGCATTATTTTAATGCTTCTATTCAAACAATATGTATTTGAAAATTTCCTGTACTTGCTCTCTTTATTACGCATTTCATCATTTTCATTCAAGATGATGGGATAATTCATCAAAAAAATTTTTTTTTTTTTTAAATATATTTTGATAACACATAGAATCGTGAAGAATGTATGATTCAACAGAAAATTTAAAAACGTTTTATGTAAAAAGTTTTTTTTATCTTGTAATTATTTACTATTCTTTTCTTATTAATTGTTGAGTTTACCAAATTTGTCACGTTTGTTCAAAAATTAAATAAAAATTAATAATGAAGTAATATAAACGAAATAAATCGCATTTAAAATTGAAAGTTCATCATAAAACAACTACAATACAAATTTCTGTTATTAATTGTTAAAAATATTATTTTATTAAACGCTGTTAGTGAAATGTTTTCTGTGGAAAAACTTTACCATTTTTCTGACCTCATACAGCTATAGTAATTCCAATTCATATCTAAAACTAAAATGCAAAGTGACCCGACGCAGTCGGCAGGATTCGAACCTGCGCGGGGAAACCCCAATGGATTTCAAGTCTATCGCCTTAATCACTCGGCCATGACTGCTCGTTTTGTGATGATAAATACAAAAGGAATTTCCACGAAATGTTCGCATCCGTAATCATTTTGTATATGAATTACTGCGGTGGCCTTCTGTAGTACGAAGACGAACCCGGCTAGCTCAGTCCGTAGAGCACGAGACTCTTAATCTCGGGGTCGTGGGTTCGAGCCCCACGTTGGGCGATGCCATATGTTTTAATACAAATTTTTGAATTATTTCAAACGACAGAGGAAACATTCATCTAACATCTAAATCCATACTTGTTAAAATATTTTTATCTTATATTAATATATTTTGATGGCATAGGCAAAAAAATGCCACGTACCGTGAAATTCAAATCAATGTTTCATATGTCTTAGTACATACCGCATTGTAAAATTTTTCTTTTTTATATAATTTTTTTGTAAAATTGCGGTCAGTTTATTTTTCTTACCTTGCTCTAAAAGAATTTCTGTCCAATTATATGTTCTATGCATGACAACGCTAAAAGTCAATCGAGACTACCGCAGACGGCAGGATTCGAACCTGCGCGGGGAAGCCCCAACGGATTTCGGGTCCATCGCCTTAACCACTCGGCCACGACTGCATGTTCAGTAACGGAGCCGCTAATTAAACCGAAAAGAAAGCATTGGCTCTTTAAGACGCATTGGAAAATCAGAATTGTATTTTCTTTATGTTTTATTCACGAAATTAGTAGAAACCTCGTGCTCCCTGAGTCATTACTGCAAAAGCGTATTTTTTCAGGGCCAAAGGAGTGGTATCTCAGACACGGTTCGTTTTTAAATTTTTGGCGTAATAGATGTATTATTGAGCTTATTTTTTGGTAGTAAGTGAACACATTTTATTTATTATTTTTATTGGTAGTAATTTTATGATTAATGATTTTACAGTTTTTGAAATGTTCTCTCACACGTAAGTGTAAAGAAGCATTTTATTTCTCTCTCTCTCTCTTTTTTTTTTTTTTCTCGTACAAATGCGATTAAAAAAAATCATTTAGATTAACTCTAAACATAAAATTAAATACAGTTACCGCCATACTAGAAATATGCTTAAACCTTTAATTTTACCATGATTTATTAATTCGCTTTCTTGTTTGTCCACTACAAATCTTGCAATCGATTTTTAACTATCTTCACGACAAGCCAGACATCTGAAATTTTTATAATAGCTCAGAACACGATGATAAGGCATTATTTTAATGCTTCTATTCAATTAATATGTATTTGAAAATTTCCTGTAATTGCTCTCTTTATTACGCATTTCATCATTTTCAATCAAGATGATGGGATAATTCATCAAAAAATATATATATTTTTTTAAATGTATTTTGATAATACATAGAATCGTGAAGAATGTATGATTCAACAGAAAATTTAAAAACGTTTTATGTAAAAAGTTTTTTTTATCTTGTAATTATTTACTATTCTTTTCTTATTAATTGTTGAGTTTACCAAATTTGTCACGTCTGTTCAAAAATTAAATAAAAATTAATAATAAAGTAATATAAACGAAATAAATCGCATTTAAATTTGAAAGTTCATCATAAAAGAACTTCTATACAAATTTCTGTCATTAATTGTTAAAAATATTATTTTATTAAACACTGTTAGTGAAATGTTTTCTGTGGAAAAACTTTACCATTTTTCTGACCTCATACAGCTGTAGTAATTGCAATTCATATCTAAAACGCAAAGCGAACCGACGCAGTCGGCAGGATTCGAACCTGCGCGGGGAAACCCCAATGGATTTCAAGTCCATCGCCTTAACCACTCGGCCACGACTGCTCGTTTAGTGCTAATAAATACAAAAGGAATTCTCACGAAATGTTCGCATCCGTAATCATTTTGTATATGAATTACTGCGGTGGCCTTCTGTAGTACGAAGTCGAGCCCGGCTAGCTCAGTCGGTAGAGCACGAGACTCTTAATCTCGGGGTCGTGGATTCGAGCCCCACGTTGGGCGGTGCCATATATTTTAATGCAAATTTTTGAATTGTTTCAAACGACAGAGGAAACATTCATCTAACATCTAAATCCCATACTTGTTAAAATATTTTTATCTTATATTAATATATTTTGATGGCATAGGCAAGAAAATGCCACGTACCGTGAAATTCAAATCAATGTTTCATATGTCATTAGTACATACCGCATTGTAAAATTTTTCTTTTTTATATAATTTTTTTGTAAAATTGCGGTCAGTTTATTTTTCTTACCTTGCTCTAAAAGAATTTCTGTCCAATTATATGTTCTATGCATAACAACGCTAAAAGTCAATCGAGACTTCCGCGGGGAAGCCCCAATGGATTTCGAGTCCATCGCCTTAACCACTCGGCCACGGCTGCATGTTCAGTAACGGAGCCGCTAATTAAGCCGAAAAGAAAGCATTGGCTCTTTTAGACGCATTGGAAAATCAGAATTGTATTTTTTTTATGTTTTATTCACGAAATTAGTAGAAACCTCGTGCTCCCTGAGTCATTACTGCAAAAGCGTATTTTTTCATTGCCAAAGGAGTGGTATATCAGACACGGTTCGTTTTTAATTTTTTCGCGTAATAGATGTATTATTGAGCTTATTTTTCGGTAGTAAGTGAACACATTTTATTTATTATTTTTATTAGTAGTAATTTTATGATTAATGATTTTACAGTTTTTGAAATGTTCTCTCACACGTAAGTGTAAAGAAGCATTTTATTTCTCTCTCTCTTTTTTTTTTTTTCTCGTACAAATGCAATTAAAAAAAATCATTTAGATTAACTCTAAACTTAAAATTAAATACAGTTACCGCCATACTAGAAATATGCTTAAACCTTTAATTTTACCATGATTTATTAATTCGCTTTCTTGTTTGTCCACTACAAATCTTGCAATCGATTTTTAACTATCTTCACGACAAGCCAGACATCTGAAATTTTTATAATAGCTCAGAACACGATGATAAGGCTTTATTTTAATGCTTCTATTCAAACAATATGTATTTGAAAATTTCCTGTAATTTCTCTCTTTACGCATTTCATCATTTTCTTTCAAGATAATGGGATAATTCATAAAAAAAATTTTTTTTTTTTAAATGTATTTTGATAATACATAGAATCGTTAAGAATGTATGATTCAACAGAAAATTTAAAAACATGGTATGTAAAAAGTTTTTTTATCTTGTAATTATTTACTATTCTTTTCTTATTAATTGTTGAGTTTACCAAATTTGTCACGTTTGTTCAAAAATTAAATAAAAATTAATAATGATGTAATATAAACGAAATAAATCGCATTTAAAATTGAAAGTTCATCATAAAACAACTTCAATACAAATTTCTGTCATTAATTGTTAAAAATATTATTTTATTAAACGCTGTTAGTGAAATGTTTTCTGTGGAAAAACTTTACCATTTTTCTGACTTCATACAGCTGTAGTAATTGCAATTCATATCTAAAACGCAAAGCGAACCGACGCAGTCGGCAGGATTCGAACCTGCGCGGGGAAACCCCAATGGATTTCAAGTCCATCGCCTTAACCACTCGGCCACGACTGCTCGTTTAGTGATAATAAATACAAAAGGAATTCTCACGAAATGTTCGCATCCGTAATCATTTTATATGAATTACTGCGGTGGCCTTCTGTAGTACGAAGTTGAGCCCGGCTAGCTCAGTCGGTAGAGCAGGAGACTCTTAATCGCGGGGTCGTGGGTTCGAGCCCCACGTTGGGCGGTGCCATATATTTTAATACAAATTTTTGAATTGTTTCAAACGACAGAGGAAACATTCATCTAACATCTAAATCTATACTTGTTAAAATATTTTTATCTTATATTAATATATTTTGAAGGCATAGGCAAAAAAAAATGCCACGTACCGTGAAATTCAAATCAATGTTTCATATGTCTTAGTACATACCGCATTGTAAAATTTTTCTTTTTTATATAATTTTTTTGAAAAATTGCGGTCAGTTTATTTTTCTTAACTTGCTCTAAAATAATTTCTGTCCAATTATATGTTCTATGCATAACAACGCTAAAAGTCAATCGAGACTACCGCAGACGGCAGGATTCGAACCTGCGCGGGGAAGCCCCAATGGATTTCGAGTTCATCGCCTTAACCACTCGGCCACGGCTGCATGTTCAGTAACGGAGCCGCTAATTAAGCCGAAAAGAAAGCATTGGCTCTTATAGACGCATTGGAAAATCAGAATTGTATTTTTTTTATGTTTTATTCACGAAATTAGTAGAAACCTCGTGCTCCCTGAGTCATTACTGCAAAAGCGTATTTTTTCAGGGCCAAAGGAGTGGTATCTCAGACACGGTTCGTTTTTAAATTTTTCGCGTAATAGATGTATTTTTGAGCTTATTTTTCGGTTGTAAGTGAACATATTTTATTTATTATTTTTATTAGTAGTAATTTTATGATTAATGATTTTACAGTTTTTGAAATGTTCTCTTACACGTAAGTGTAAAGAAGCATTTTATTTCTCCCTCTCTCTTTTTTTTTTTTTTTTTTTTTTTTTTGCTCGTACAAATGCAATTAAAAAAATCATTTAGATTAACTCTAAACTTAAAATTAAATACAGTTACCGCCATACTAGAAATATGCTTAAACCTTTAATTTTACAATGATTTATTAATTCGCTTTCTTGTTTGTCCACTACAAATCTTGCAATCGATTTTTAACTATCTTCACGACAAGCCAGACATCTGAAATTTTTATAATAGCTCAGAACACGATGATAAGGCATTATTTTAATGCTTCTATTCAATCAATATGTATTTGAAAATTTCCTGTAATTGTTCTCTTTATTACGCATTACATCTTTTTCATTCAAGATGATGGGATAATTCATCAAAATATATATATATATTTTTTTTTAAATGTATTTTGATAATACATAGAATCGTGAAGAATGTATGATTCAACAGAAAATTTAAAAACGTTTTATGTAAAAAGTTTTTCTTCTGTAATAATTTACTATTCTTTTCTTATTAATTGTTGAGTTTACCAAATTTGTCACGTCAGTTCAAAAATTAAATAAAAATTAATAATAAAGTAATATAAACGAAATAAATCGCATTTAAAATTGAAAGTTCATCATAAAAGAACTTCTATACAAATTTCTGTCATTAATTGTAAAAAAATATTATTTTATTAAACACTGTTAGTGAAATGTTTTCTGTGGAAAAACTTTACCATTTTTCTGACCTCATACAGCTATAGTAATTGCAATTCATATCTAAAACTAAAATGCAAAGTGACCCGACGCAGTCGGCAGGATTCGAACCTGCGCGGGGAAGCCCCAATGGATTTCGAGTCCATCGCCTTAACCACTCGGCCACGGCTGCATGTTCAGTAACGGAGCCGCTAATTAAGCCGAAAAGAAAGCATTGGCTCTTTTAGACGCATTGGAAAATCAGAATTGTATTTTTTTTATGTTTTATTCACGAAATTAGTAGAAACCTCGTGCTCCCTGAGTCATTACTGCAAAAGCGTATTTTTTCAGGGCCAAAGGAGTGGTATCTCAGACACGGTTCGTTTTTAAATTTTTCGCGTAATAGATGTATTATTGAGCTTATTTTTCGGTAGTAAGTGAACACATTTTATTTATTATTTTTATTAGTAGTGAAGTGTGTTGCTTAACACTCAGTTATGTAATGGCGTGTCGGCGTATTTTGAATTAATGACTCCAATGTAGAAAAATAAACTATTTATTAACATAACGAGGAACTATCTACAAGCGAACACACTTCTCTCGTTCGAACATGGCAGAATCCAAAACAAAACTTTTTACAGAGAGAAAAGTTGTAGTGCTTTTTGTGCGCTTGCAGCGCCATCTCATAAAATACACCAGGGAGGATAGATAGAACACCATAGAGTATCCCCCCAGTGAACAAGGTGAACGATAAAATGCAAAAGTTCAATACAATAAATGCTTGATACAGTATAATATGTAATAGTAACATAGTAAGTAATGCAAAATAGAAATACAATGAACAATATATAATATTAAAAAGTGTAAGATAATATATACAAAACTATATTACATATTCAGTCACCAAATGTTTTGGGAAAGTGACTTTACGTCCAGAGCGTGTAGTACGTGTTTTGTTGACAGGAGTCGGCTCTGGTGGTATTTCGAATGATTTGTTGACAGGCGTTGGCTCAGATGGTTCTTGGTTAGGAACAGAATTATTTGTCACAACAGTATCTGACCATCTATAGGCGGGTTTCACGCGATCTATAGAAACTGTTGTGTTTTTACCATTTATATCAATGACAAAATTTTTATTATCTCTGTTTATGACAAGGTGAGGTCCAGTATACGGCGGTGTTAATGGACGAGTTACTTTGTCTGATCTTAAAAATACATGTGTACAATTCGACAATGCAGGATTTACGAAAACACTAGGACTGCTATGTAAGGAAGTAGCAGTTGGATTAAGTGTCTGCATTGTTTGTACCAAGTTGGAAACATAATTGGGATCAATCGTTTGGTCAATTTGTTTTTTATCAGTAATAAGATCAGAGGGTAATCGTAAAGTGGTACCATATACTAATTGTGCAGGTGTTGCATTAATGTCATTTTTAAGAGCTGAGCGCAAACCTAGTAAAACAATTGGAAGGGTTTCAGTCCATTTAGTGTGATTATGTGCCTTAAGAGCATCTTTTAAATGTCTATGATAGCGTTCTAAAATTCCATTTGACTGGGGATGGTATGCCGAAGTCCGAATGCGCTTACAGCCTAAGATATGCATAAGTTCTCGAAATAGAGTAGATTCAAAATTACGACCTTGATCTGTGGTGATAGTGACTGGGCATCCGAATCTAGAGATCCAACCATGCAATAAGGCACGAGCGGTTGTTTCCGCAGTCATATCAGGGGTCGGAATTACCTCGGGCCATCTGGTAAATCTGTCAATGATTGTTAAACAATACTGATTTCCATCTGATGGGGGAAGAGGGCCAATGAAATCTAAATGAATATGGGCAAAACGGGCATCCGGTAGGGCAAATGTTCCAACTGGTGACTTGGTGTGCTTTGTTATTTTGGCTCTTTGGCAATTAACACAACTGCGAACCATAGATTTGATATCTTTATGCATGCCAGGCCATACGAATCTTTTAGCAATTAAATTTATGGAGGCTGACATACCTGGATGTGAAAGGAAATGCAAATTTTCAAAAACTAATTTTCGCAAACTTTGTGGAACGAATGGACGGGGATGTTTTTGAGATGTGTCGCAATATAGGTCAATATCCTCAAGGGGAAAATAGTGTTTTTCTAATTGTAAGGATGTGGTATTGGATTGCAAAAGTTTTTGAAGTTCTTGATCAGTTGATTGTGCAGAAGCAAATTCTTTAAAATCAAGTACAGTTGGGGAAATTTGATTGATCTCTATGCGAGATAATGCATCGGCTACATGATTTTCAGAACCTTTCATATATCGGATATCGGTAGAAAATTGGGATATATAATCGAGATGACGTAGCTGTCGAGGACTGCACTTTTCAGGATTTTGTTTGAAAGCGTATATTAAGGGTTTCTGATCAGTGTAAATGAAAAAGTTTCTACCTTCTAGTAAGTGACGAAATTTCTTTATAGAGGAATATATGGCGTAAAGTTCACGGTCATATGTCGACCAATTCTTTTGAGACTTACTTAATTTGCCAGAATAAAATGCTATAGGTTCCCATTGATTATCAGACATTTGCATGACAGAGCCACCAACAGCGACGTTTGATGCATCTACCCATAAGCTTAATTGGGCACCAGGAATAGGATGTTTTAGAAGCGTTGCATGAGAAATTGCTTCTTTTGATTTCGTAAATGCAAAATTTGCTTCGTCGTTCCATTCTAATTGCTCCATTGAAATTTTGGCATTGGAACGCGGATGTTTCCTTTTATTTTTGTGCCCTTCGAGGAATTTAACGAGGGGTGCTAAAATATCAGCAGCTCTGGGAATGAATCGTCTGTAAAAATTAAATATACCTAAATATCTACGAAGTTGAGTAATAGTTGTAGGTCTTGGAAATTTTAAAATGGCTTCAACACGGTCAGAAGTTGGTGAAAGACCATCTTTTGACACTGTAAAACCTAAAAATTCCAAAGTGGGAACACCAAATATGCATTTTGAGGGCTTAATTGTAAGGCCGTAATGATCAAGTCTGGAAAATAGTGCTCTGAGATGTTCAATATGTTCTTCGAGGGATTTGGATGCAATTAAAATATCGTCTATAAATGGATAAACACCTTTTAAATTTCTTGTAACTTCATCAATAAATCTCTGAAATGTGCTGGAAGCATTGCACAAACCAAACTGCATCCGAGTGCTCTCGAAGAGTCCGAAAGGTGTACATATGGCAGTTTTGTGAACATCCTCGGGAGCAATCGGAATTTGATGAAAAGCTTTAACTAAATCAATACGTGAAAAAATTGTGGTTCCGTGAAGTTCACTAGTAAAATCAGCAATGTTGGGGATGGGATATTTATCCTTTTTAGTGTGAGCATTTAGTGCTCTGTAATCTCCAACAGGTCGCCAGTCATCGCTGTTTTTCTTTGGAACCATATGCAAAGGTGAAGCATAATTGCTGTTGGATGGACGCATGTGTCCCAAATCCAACATATGCTGAAATTCCATTTTTGCAATTTTTAAACGGTCGGGGGCCAGACGACGTGGTTTAGCGTATACCGGTGGGCCAAAAGTTTCGATATGATGCATAACAGAATGTTTCACAATTTGGTTTGGGCTAGGAGATTTACTGATGTTAGGAAATTCACTTAAAAGATTAGAAAAAATATCATTACTTATGATAGATTTCACTGAATATATATCAGAATTATGTACAACACAATGAGAATTTAAGCTTGTGACATTATCAAATAAAGAACGTTTTCTAAGATCTGGCTTTAAATTAAAGTAATGTAAAAAATCAGCACCTAAAATAGGGGTTGAAACATTACAAACATAAAAAGGGTAAACAAACTGTTTTCTTAGACCAAGATCAATAGATAATAATTTACGTTTATATACATTAATTAAAGTACCATTAGCTGCAACAAATTTTTGAATTGGAATAGACATTTTGTCTATTTTTGATGCTGGAATTAATGAACAGTCACTTCCTGTGTCCACTAAAAATTTTAGATTGCTTCTTTTATCTCGTACAAAAAGGCGACGAGAAGTGGAAGGCGAGGCGTATGTCGCCGCTACTCCTTGCCGTAGTCGTTTCCCGCGGAAAAAGTACAGGGAGGTACGCACTTTTTAGCTTTAGAGCTAAATTTCTGATGATACCAGCAAAATTCTTTATTAACTTTTGGGCTCTTGTGCCGAAAATTAGATCGAGATAGTGAACGAGAATGACTTCTGGAACGTCGCAATGAAGCCACTTCTTCTCTTAAAAGTTTTAATTCTTTTAAAAGTTCGGAATCAGCACTCGAAGAATTAGTTGTACTAACAGCACCTACCTGTGGTGGAGATACATCCAAAATTTTATCAGCTATTTCGGCAGCTTTAATGGGTGTAAGGTCTTGCACTGATGCTAAAATAAATTGCGCATTTGAAGGCAGTTGTTGCAAGAATAGTTCGAGCAAAAGAGTGTCGGATACCTTATGGTTTTCAGCTCTTCTCTGCATGACGCGAAGTAGTTCTGACGGTTTTCTATCCCCTAGTTGTTCACCAGCTAATAATCGGCGAATTTCCTGCGATTTTGTTTCACCACAACGTTGAATTATTTCGTCCTTTAAGTTTTTGAATGGATCGGAATTATCAGGTGAAATTATTACGTCACGCACAGTCATTGCAATTTCTGGAGGTAAATTCGCAACACAATAGTTATATTTTGTTCTAGAATCCGTTATTGGTTTCGGCACAGCTAGTTGAAATGTTGATTCTACCATCGTGAACCACAGGGCCGGGTCCGTAGGGATGAATGCAGGGATTTTCACTGCAGCTGTTTCATTCATGTTGAAAACAGAAACGAAAACACTTATAATCCAAAAATAAGAACAGTTTATCCGGGTCACCACTGAAGTGTGTTGCTTAACACTCAGTTATGTAATGGCGTGTCGGCGTATTTTGAATTAATGACTCCAATGTAGAAAAATAAACTATTTATTAACATAACGAGGAACTATCTACAAGCGAACACACTTCTCTCGTTCGAACATGGCAGAATCCAAAACAAAACTTTTTACAGAGAGAAAAGTTGTAGTGCTTTTTGTGCGCTTGCAGCGCCATCTCATAAAATGCACCAGGGAGGATAGATAGAACACCATAGTAGTAATTTTATGATTAATGATTTTACAGTTTTTGAAATGTTCTCTCACACGTAAGTGTAAAGAAGCATTTTATTTCTCTCTCTCTATTTTTTTTCTCGTACAAATGCAATTAAAAAAATCATTTAGATTAACTCTAAACTTAAAATTAAATACAGTTACCGCCATACTAGAAATATGCTTAAACCTTTAATTTTACCATGATTTATTAATTCGCTTTCTTGTTTGTCCACTACAAATCTTGCAATCGATTTTTAACTCTCTTCACGACAAGCCAGACATCTGAAATTTTTATAATAGCTCAGAACACGATGATAAGGCATTTTTTTAATGCTTCTATTCAAACAATATGTATTTGAAAATTTCCTGTAATTGCTCTCTTTATTACGCATTTCATCATTTTCATTCAAGATGATGGGATAATTCATCAAAAAATATTTTTTTTTTTTTTTTAAATATATTTTGATAACACATAGAATCGTGAAGAATGTATGATTCAACAGAAAATTTAAAAACGTTTTATGTAAAAAGTTTTTTTATCTTGTAATTATTTACTATTCTTTTCTTATTAATTGTTGAGTTTACCAAATTTGTCACGTCTGTTCAAAAATTAAATAAAAAATAATAATAAAGTAATATAAACGAAATAAATCGCATTTAAAATTGAAAGTTCATCATAAAAGAACTTCTATACAAATTTCTGTCATTAATTGTTAAAAATATTATTTTATTAAACACTGTTAGTGAAATGTTTTCTGTGGAAAAACTTTACCATTTTTCTGACCTCATACAGCTGTAGTAATTGCAATTCATATCTAAAACTAAAATGCAGAGCGAACCGACGCAGTCGGCAGGATTCGAACCTGCGCGGGGAAACCCCAATGGATTTCAAGTCCATCGCCTTAACCACTCGGCCACGACTGCTCGTTTCGTGACAATAAATACAAAAGGAATTCTCACGAAATGTTCGCATCCGTAATCATTTTGTATATGAATTACTGCGGTGGCCTTCTGTAGTACGAAGTCGAGCCCGGCTATCTCAGTCTGTAGAGCACGAGACTCTTAATCTCGGGGTCGTGGGTTCGAGCCCCACGTTGGGCGGTGCCATATATTTTAATACAAATTTTTGAAATGTTTCAAACGACAGAGGAAACATTCATCTAACATCTAAATCCATACTTGTTAAAATATTTTTATCTTATATTAATATATTTTGATGGCATAGGCAAGAAAATGCCACGTACCGTGAAATTCAAATCAATGTTTCATATGTCTTAGTACATAACGCATTGTAAAATTTTTCTTTTTTATGTAATTTTTTTGTAAAATTGCGGTCAGTTTATTTTTCTTACCTTGCTCTAAAAGAATTTCTGTCCAATTATATGTTCTATGCATAACAACGCTAAAAGTCAATCGAGACTACCGCAGACGGCAGGATTCGAACATTCGCGGGGAAGCCCCAATGGATTTCGAGTCCATCGCCTTAACCACTCGGCCACGACTGCATGTTCTGTAACGGAGCCTCTAATTAAGCCGAAAACAAAGCATTGGCTGTTTTAGACGCATTGGAAAATCAGAATTGTATTTTCTTTATGTTTTATTCACGAAATTAGTAGAAACCTCGTGCTCCCTGAGTCATTACTGCAAAAGCGTATTTTTTCAGGGCCAAAGGAGTGGTATCTCAGACACGGTTCGTTTTTAAATTTTTGGCGTAATAGATGTATTATTGAGCTTATTTTTCGGTAGTAAGTGAACACATTTTATTTATTATTTTTATTGGTAGTAATTTTATGATTAATGATTTTACAGTTTTTGAAATTTTCTCTCACACGTAAGTGTAAAGAAGCATTTTATTTCTCTCTCTCTCTTTTTTTTTTTTTTTTTTCTCGTACAAATGCAATTAAAAAAAAATCATTTAGATTAACTCTAAACTTAAAATTAAATACAGTTACCGCCATACTAGAAATATGCTTAAACCTTTAATTTTACCATGATTTATTAATTCGCTTTCTTGTTTGTCCACTACAAATCTTGCAATCGATTTTTAACTATCTTCACGACAAGCCAGACATCTGAAATTTTTATAATAGCTCAGAACACGATGATAAGGCATTATTTTAATGCTTCTATTCAATTAATATGTATTTGAAAATTTCCTGTAATTGTTCTCTTTATTACGCATTACATCATTTTCATTCAAGATGATGGGATAATTCATCAAAAAAAAATATATATATTTTTTTAAATGTATTTTGATAATACATAGAATCGTGAAGAATGTATGATTCAACAGAAAATTTAAAAACGTTTTATGTAAAAAGTTTTTCTTCTGTAATAATTTACTATTCTTTTCTTATTAATTGTTGAGTTTACCAAATTTGTCACGTCTGTTCAAAAATTAAATAAAAATTAATAATAAAGTAATATAAACGAAATAAATCGCATTTAAAATTGAAAGTTCATCATAAAAGAACTTCTATACAAATTTCTGTCATTAATTGTAAAAAAATATTATTTTATTAAACACTGTTAGTGAAATGTTTTCTATTGAGATAACATGGTTAGTTTTTCTCACCATTATTTTTAAATTTGCCAGTTATTATGTTATGATATTTTTACCTTTTGCACTGTACTTTTTACTTTTCACCACATTGTTTTTTTTTTAATTTAATCTTTTTATCTTTTACACATATAAATTTTCCTAATCCTACTCAGTTACTTTAATTGATATACTGGCCTTTTCTCTTTACTTTTCTTAAAGTTGATGCTTTCTTTAAACAAAACTATTTACACTTTATGAATGATATAAACTATCAATCTGCTTCTAAATTAGTAAATTCAATTCTGCCTGGAATTTTAACTCTATTAATAAGAAATCTAACTTCAAATAAAATATATTAAATTACTAAATATTAAGATTCTATAATCTACAGATTTTTTTTTTTTTGTATAAAAGATTATAAAATAAAATAAAGAATTAAACAAAAAAAAAAACTCATGTCTAAATTTAATTTGAACCTATTATCTTTACCAGTCACCTCTTATATATATCTATCAAGTTTCTAAAATAAGGCCAAAAGATAAAAAAAAACAAATCCAGAGTTTTTCTCTGGTTTTCTTATAAAATGCTAAATGCAACTTTTATAACAATCAAACTTTTGATATCCTGTCAGAATTGTTTACTAAAAATTTACAAGAAAGCACCAGACTTTTTTCTTTAATAAAAAAAAAACGTATAGTGTCAAAGAAGATTTAAAATCGTTACTTCACCTTTCGATTTAGCTCTCACAAATGAAATATAATTTACTTTAAATAAAAAAATAAAAAAAACCTGCGTTGTGTACCCATAAGAAACCCAAGTAAAATGAAGGACAATGATGACAGCGATGTTACTTTTATGTTACTATATTATTAAATCATATACCTCAATGTAAACAAATTTTATACCTAAATCTTCCAATACAACTGGACCTTTCAGTACACAGACACCACAAATACATGAACCAGAAAAAAAAACATTTTATTTATTTCTTCTTTCAGGATCCACCTGGAAAGAAAACTTACCACCTCAACCCTCTTTGGGAATCGTTTATTGACCAGATTTTAAATCCTAATATCTAAGTCACCAGATTTGACTATACAATTTATTTAACTTCAATTTATTTTTTTTTTTTTTTGTTCTTTCACAATTCCCAGTCAGAAGGTTAAAGTAGCTAACTGAAGGTGTCCAGTTACGAATTTATTTAATGATTTCATTTGAAAAAAATGTTCCTACAACTTTTAATATATTAATATAGTCCTTGTCATTAGACTTTCCTAATATTAAAATTCGATCTATTTTTAGAAGACACATAGATTCAAACTACATTTATTCTATATTAAAGCATGGTTATTAAAAGGTATAACAGAGTTAACCAGCTCTAACTCAATATGTGTATCTATAAATTCTCATTAATAAATTCATCCTACTCCAGAATAATAAAGGTATACTGTCATCACTGTACATCATTGGAGACTTTCATTTTTGCCCAAATATTATCATCTTACGTACTTCCTAAACAATAAGATTTTTCTTTTATTAGTAATCTCTAGTTTCGTCTGAATAACATAATTTTTCTACCCTAGAATTCTCTAATGAATTAGAGAACCTCCTCCAATAATAAAAAATTTAGGTATTTAAAGGATGGCTTCCTCCTGGAAACTCCAACTTAAACATACTATTATATAAATTAAAAAATAGTACAAAAAAATAACAACAGAATCTATAAAAAAAACTAAGTTCTCTTAAAATACAAACAATAATATTTATTTGATCTCATTATCCTACACTAAACAAACAAAACATAAGAAATATATAAATAATCAGGAAAAATATTACGTTCTTTTAACACAATATAACCTACGACAACTTCGTATGAAAAAAAATAAACGTAAGAAACCAAGAGTTTCATACACTTTCGAACACTTTATCATTTAAAACCCCTTTTTTTTTGTTAAAATGCAAACACTAAATAAACCAAAAAAAAAGCTTTAACAACTTACAATTAAGGCCTTCTCGAGTTGTGGCTGTTATTCTTTAGACTAAACAGGAGTCTGGCTATCAGGAATCATGGCTTTCAAAATTGAACACTGGGACTTGGATGAGTATGCTGCCGGGCGAAGTCCTTCCTCACGCCGTTGAAGGTCGGCTGTGGCTTAGTACCAGGGCATTAGTTGTCTCATTCAAACTTATCTTTTCAAGGACGGATTTAATTTCGTAGAATATTGCTACAATGACCTCATTTTTCCACTCGTGGGTCATTTCTGCTCCTCTTGAACGAATGAAAAAAAGACGGATGCTACTAAAAACAAAAACGGACGATGGCCTTAATGCCGCCCCAATCTCCCACCTATAAAAAGGTCTTCACTGATTGGGGTGGTCGGCAAAGCCTTTTGTTTTGTCAACATAATCAATTAAGGTCCAACCTTTGACTGGATATAGCCGCTGGCCTCAAATGTCATTACCGATGTCGAGATTCACCGTCATAACTTGCAAGTCGCCGCCACTGGAGTGAGTCAGGGCCCGCTACCGTTCAGTCCTGCCTTCGGTGATGCTGCGAGAGCGCCAAGAAAACGAACCTGTACGTATGAAGTTCTCCAGCTCAATACCTCATCTCGGGGAGCCCGGAGGCCCCCTTCTCCTTATAAGGAAAATTTTTCTACATCTCCGTCCTGGATGGAGTCTTCACATCGAAAGTCAAAGGAACTCAATTCTCACTTGTTGCCAAAATGTATTCCTACAATTATTCATTGTCCAATGGAAATCCAATTTTTTCAAAAACCTACACCTCTTCGTGATTACCCCCACGCTATGATAGGCCCACTAGGCTGCCTCAAGGAGGAGCCTTTCTCACCCCTATACAATAAAAAAAAATAAAAGAATTCCGCCAGATGCCCCTGACAGAAAAAAAACATCTGGGGATTTCTCCGTCAACCCACAAAATTCCAGACCTAGACTTTTTGAACTTGACAGATTTTCAGACATACCCGTGTCATAAACTCTTTGAATTCGACAGATTTTCTGACATCCCCGTATCATAAATACGGCTTTATGCAGTCCTCAGAAACATAAAAAGTTTAAAGTTTCTCGTCTCCCTATCTGAACTCTGGCATTTCACAGGCTAGATAGCATTTTTCGAGTCATCAACCGCTCAGTTTCCCGGGAAAAGAGATCACACAAAGTGTTTCTCCAGAAAGTTAGGGGAAGCCCAGTAAACATCATTCAACAACATCTGGAAAAGTCAGTCTACCCCACAACATCTTGCTTTCCGAGAAGAGAAAAAAAATTAGAAAATTCTTAAGTGCCGCAACCTACAGCTAAGGCAGGAAAAACTTGAGTTTTTATAAACTTTTAAAAGAGTATATCTAAGTTTTTAAGTAAAAATTTAAACCGTTCGTGTAACATTTAACTTTTTCTTTTATAATTGATAAATTTTAAATAATATAGTTTTCTGAGAAAAGGGTCTGAAAAATATAGTTTTTGTAAAAATAAACAAGTTTCTGAATAAAGTAAAAAAAGAAACAGTTCCAGTGAAATTTAAATTCTTGTAATAATATAAAAGTTTTGAATAAAGATGAAAATGAAATATTACAGAAGATGAAAATAAAATATTAAAATTTAAAATAATAGCAAAAATTTAAAATATTAACATTTAAGAAATACAGTTTTTGTAGGAAACCGAAATTCATCTTAACAATCACCCTCCCTTTTATGTTAAAAAAAAAAATAATTTTTTTTTTTTTTTTTTTGTAAGTGTGCAAAAATCCCTAAATTTTTCTGAAGGAAAAGAAGAGAATGTTAAAGTGTCCCAGACGAAAGTATAAATCAAACGCCGATCCCTACGCCGCCTGGAGCAAACGAACACTCATCTTACTAGAAAACTCAAATCCGGCCGGGTACCTGAGAATTCTAGTCCTTCTCTACAAAAGGCTAAGTTCCCGAAATTATAATTGCATTCAAAATACTACAAGTAGCCTCTTTTAATAAGTATATTCCTCACATAATGTCTAAATTAGTTTTTTTTTTTTTTTTTTGAGTGATATATAAAGTAATCCGGAACGAAAAACAAGAAGCGAAAGCCACGATATCTACCCCGTAGCGATGTAAACAAAACACAGCTGTTTTATCCCTTCCTCTATGGGAGATCTATCTCAGACGAGTTTTTTCTCTCCTCATCCTTCCACGGTACCAATCAATCAAACCGCGAAGAACCCTACGCAGTTTCTCCTCTCCTGAGCCAACGGCTGTCAATCACTCCGTCTGATGAACCGATGAGAACGTTTTTCCCTCCAGTTGATGAGTCCTCTCACTCCAACTCTTGCTGAAGCGGTGATGTAAACATTTCCGAAAACAACTAAATTACCCGCTTTACGAACAACGGACTAGACATTTTTGGGATTGAACTTTTCCTAGACAAATAAGGGTTAGTAATCTAATTCGTAGGACAGAGCCACAACTGGAAAAAGCCTTTTACAGATTATGCGATAATAACCATGATAAGAATAAGAAAATAAATGGACATCACAAGATACATGTATAATGATGCTACATGGATTTGTTTTGGCCCACCGGTGGGCATAAGATTACATAAAATTAAATATAAACATAACATTAATATACAAATAATAAATGATAAAACATAAGGAATAATAGATGATATAAGTTGGTAGGTATATAAATACACAGAAATAAGTAACACATATTAGTAGTTAAATATAAACAAATACCTAGTGACATCCAAAAAAAAAATTTTGAATAAACCATGGCGGTTGCTTAGCCTCTCCTTGCAATGGGATTACACCCGAAAAACCAATATACCAAGCAAAAGTTCATTATATATAGGATAAACAATCCAAGGCAAGAAAATCTTTTCTCTTTTCTCGCTCTCTCTCTAAAAAAACACCTGTATAAGCTTTAAAACAAAAAATATTTCTTCTAGATAGAGATTGTTTACATTTTATGAAAAGTTATACACCTCTAATAGATGTATATATAGACAAGAGATACTCTTCCCTTTTTCCTTTCTCAGAAACTAACTGAATTTTGAAAAACACACTATCCACTTCTGACCTTATAGTACTAAAACAATCAATAATCATGCAGTGCCTGTGATAAACTCCAGCCCACATAAAAAAATTGTAATGAGATCCCAGTATTTTAGAAATTTACATATAAGGTAATTTTAGTATATACATACAACATAGCCTAACCTAGGACAGGGCAGCGTAAACAAATGATACAGAAAGAAAACGCAGCTTTAGTAATGAGAAACCCAAAAAATTCTTTCCTGTGGTGAATTCGTACACAAGAATGCACGAAACCGTGTGATTATTTGAACTAACCTAAAAATTTTTTTGGTCATTTGAACAAAACACCAAACCACAGAAAGAGAAAAATGCAACTCGCATTTTTCAAACATAGAAGTGCGTAAAAAAAAAATTGACATTAACAAAATGTTTCACGCTTGAAAAATGCAGATTTCAAACTTACGAGTTTACATAAGCTAATATATTTATAGGAATGCAAAAAAAAATCAAACGAAATGCGTATTTACAACAATTTATATATACAAAATTTACTTTCTGCTTCTCAGTGAATATCGGTGAGTGGGGATTTTTGACGCAGTTTTTGAATTATCTCTCGACCTTTTCACTTTTGACTGGCCTACCAAATGCGAAAAATCCTGCTCCGATCCACTGACCGTAGGAGAGACTGATTTTTGCTTAATCACTTGAGAGGGTAAAGAGTATATGGGATTTGAACCCGGTACTTCCTCGTTCTCTGCTTCGCTAACAGTAGGCGAGCAGTCTTGAGGGTTAAACACCTGGGAAGGTAGAGTATGGCTGGGAATCGAACCTGTCACCTGCCCATCCAGTGTCCTATGAGAGGAATTTAACTCGCAAACTGTGTTAAAACCTGGCTGACCCTGAGAACTGTGAATACTTTGAGAGTCACTTTCTGGTGGACCAACAAAATCTAAGAGAAATCGTTTTCTTCTCTTTTCTTTTCTTGCTAACCTATACTTTTCCCACATATCCACCACTACTGGATGTAGGTCTCCATTAACTTGTACCTGTGGTGTTGTAATGTTTTCTGTTAGTTCATTCTCTATACTATCTAAGAGAGGGAACACGGGTTTGCTTATTATTTTAGATAATCTGTCAACATGCACAATTTGAATATTGTTTGGATTTTTGACTTCCTGTATCTCATAATTTACAAAACCTATTTTTCTAATCACGCGAAAAGGACCTGAGTTCTTCTTGTTAAATTTTTTACAAAGGCCTGGTTTAATAGCTGGAGTATATAGCATCACCAGATCTCCTATTTTCAAATGTTTATCAATAGCAGTCTTTTTTCTATACATTTCTTGCCTTTCCGCTGATTTTTCTAATAATGTTCTAATTTGTGAGAATGTAAGTTTTAGGGAGGGAATTAGTCGTTCACAGTATGAAGGGCAGTCATTATAATTAATTGGTTCCTTTTGACAGAAAATATTATAAGGAAGTTGAATATCTCTACCGTATGTTACAAAAAAAGGTGTTTCATTAATTGTAGAATGTATACCTGACCTCATAGCTAAAAGTACAAATTTTAATTTATCATCCCAGTCATTGTGATTGTTATTTACTAAATGAGCGAGTGCATTATTCATTGTTGCATGCTGTCTCTCAACTTGTGCGTTACTTTGTGGGTGGTAACTGGAAGTGTGTCGGTGAGTAATTTGCAGTTTACTGTATACCTGTGTTATTGCTTCACTCATGTAATTTTTACCTTTATCAGTAATTATTTTTGTGGGCGCCCCATGTCTTGAAATAAAGTCGGCCAAGGTTTCTGCCAAAGTATCAGAGGTGATGTTTTGTACTGCATAGGCTTCTGGCCATTTACTAAAACTGTCAACATAACATACAATATATTTATTTCCCTTTTCAGTAATGGGATAAGGACCACAGATATCAGAGTGTATGGTATCAAACGGTTTATTTGGAATTTCTAATCTCTGGAGCTCAGCTAATTTTTTAGGTTTGTGTGCTCTAAACTCTAAGCAAGATTGACAGGAAGCCACTAATCTTTTAACGTCTGAATACATCCCTTTCCAGAAATAATTATTTTTTATCCTAAAAAATGTTTTGTAAAAACCAGCATGACATGCTACTGGAGATTCGTGTGTCATATGAAAAACCTTTGGCACAAGCGCTTTAGGCAAAACAATTCTCTCACCTTTTTCCTTTTTGTGAATTGGGTTAATTTTTTCGCATACAATAACTTCATTATTTACTGAAAATTTATAATTTTTAGGCGCAATCGGTAAGCCTTTACACAATCTAGCACTAACATATTTACAAAAATTATCTTGACTTTGAGCGCGCCTGATTTCCTCTAAAAACTCTACATTACTTAAGGTGTGAATTTCTCGATTGACATTTTCCAGTACATTACAGTCTATGGTAGGATTATTCTCAATTTGTAGATCATGGTCAATAAACCTCGACAAAAAATCTGCTACGGAATTACACTTTCCTTTTATATGTTTGGCGACAAATTCAAATTCGCTTAAAGCACATAACCATCTAGCAATTCGAGATGTGGGGTCTCTAAGTTTTAGAGCATACGTGAGGGCCGCGTGGTCAGTGTAAATAATGAATTTTCGATGGAAAATGTAACATTTGAAATACTGAGTTGCCCAAACTAGGGCCAACAGTTCTCTCTCCGTGGCCGAATACTTTTTCTCAACCTCTTTTAATTTTCTACTAGCAAATGCTACAGGGTGTGGAAAACCTGAGTTGTCATACTGACATAAAACTGCCCCCATGGCTTCTGCTGAACTGTCTGTATACAAAATAAAATCTTTTTTCATGTCGGGAAGTAACAAAGAAGGAATTTTAGCAATTTCATTTTTCATATCTAAAAATTCTCGTTCAGCTTTGTCTGTCCATTGAAATTTAGTCTTTTCTTTTGTCAAATTAGTTAAGTTTATTGTTCTTTTCGAATAATCACTTATATGCCTTCTGTAAAATCCCACAGATCCCAGAAAAGATCTAACTTGTTTTCTGTTTACAGGTCGCTTAATTTTACTTATTATCTCAACATTTTTGTTAGCAGGAAAAATTTCACCATTTTTAATGTTAAACCCAAGAAATGTTATTTGAGATTTAAAAAAATGGCACTTGGAGGGCTTTAAACGTAAATTATGGGTTCTTAACCTATCAAAAACTAAATTTAATTTTTCAAAATGGGATTTTATGTCTTTAGAAGCGACGCAGATGTCATCTATATAAATTAGAATGTTTAAATGCTGTAAGTCACTTAGAATAAAATTCATTAATCTTTGGAAAGCTGCGGGGGAAGATTTTAAACCGAATGGACTTCTGGTCCATTGCAATAGCTTATCGTGCGTCACAATTGCTGTAATATGCTGCTGATTTTCAGGTATCTTTTGCTGAAAAAATCCACTAGTAAGATCTAAAGTGGAGAAATATTTGGAGCCTGCCAAAGAATCTATAGTTTCAGAGATGTTAGGGATGGGGTAACTGTCGCTAACTATTTTCTTATTTAATTTCCTGAAATCACATGCTAGCCTAAATGAACCGTCCGCCTTCTTAACTAAAATAATGGGGGATGCATATGGAGAATTAGATGGCACAAGAATTTTTGCTTCGATGAGTGTATTTATTTGTTTATTCATCTCCTCTCTTAAGTTGTAGGGAACTCTATAGGGAGAACTCCTAACAGGGGTGTCATCACTTAAATTTATGTTGTGCATAACAGTGTCACACCCTGGTAAATCAAGTACTGAGGCAGCAAAAACATCCGAGTTCTTTTGTAAAAATTTTTGTACCTGCTCTTTTAAATTTTCATCTAAGTGATCTAATTTAAACTCGGTGTCCCATTGCAAATTTATATTTTCCAACTCTCCAATTTCTGTCACTTCCCCAAAGTTTACTTGGGGCTTTGGCTCTTCCTCCCCAATTTCCTCTAAGAACCCAAGTTGACAATTTTTATTTAAATGAAAAGGTTGTTCTGTTAGATTTAAAACCTTTACATACAACTTATCCGGGTTATTTAGGCAAACTGTATGACTAATAACAATGGAATCAGAGATAAATTTATGAGGGTAAATAAACACATTTTTGGAACTGGAATTGTTCATGTTTCTTACTTTTACAGGAATTACTGATTCTGAGAGAGAAGGAATAATTTTTTTTTGTTTTTGCATATATAGGGATGGGGTTGAGCATTGCAGTGCCAAAATTAACAGACTGGTCTTGCTGAGACCCAAACAAAATTTCAAAATTATCTCCAGTAAGTGTTTTGTTTTTGAAATCTACTTTAATATTGTATTTATTAAGCCAAGGTATCCCTAAAATAACTTGAAAACTTGGAGATAGAGAGCCATCACATATAGCAAAAATGTCAGAAAATTCCGTTTTTCCCAATTTAAACTCTAGCTCTGCCTTATTTCTTAAGGTAACTTCACCGCCTAAAAGTGTTCTGAGATTTGTTGAACAAATCTGTTTACTTATTCCCCTAATATTTTTTACAATATTACTAGCTATCAAATTGCAGGAACACCCAGAATCAATTAACACATTATGATGTTCACCTTTATAAAAAAAGGGTAATATAGGCAGTTTATTTACAAAAGATTTGTTCCAACCTGAATAGAAATATTCAGTATTTTGAGGTATTTGTGTTGAAGGTGCCAGATCCCAAGCCTCTACCTCCCTAGGTGAGATCCCCTCTAGTTTAAAGGTTTATTTTCATGGTGGGTGTTATTTTGTAATCTCTCAGTGCCTACTTGGGCACCTCCCCGACCCTGGGAACGATAACCGCTTCTGAAAGTATAATTTTGAGAATTTTGGGCTGAGTTCCTACTCTGTTGAACATCTTTTTGTCTCTTTAAACATTCTCTCTTATAATGGCCGGCCCTACCACAATAATAACACACAATATCTTTTTTAGATTTTGGAGGTGGTCGTTCATCTCTCCCACTCTCAAGGCTTTGGACTTTTGAGGATAGCTGTGACACTTGTACTGATAAATCAGCAATAAGATTCGCTAGAGTCTGGTGAGGAGCTGCTGACCCATCCTGGGTCGCTACTTGGGCCGCACAGGCCATCTCAGCCCCATAGCCGCTTGAGCTAGAGACTTGCTGGGGGCTAACCGAGAGAAAAGCTTCCTCTTCTGCGAGCGCAATGCGTTCGACTTCTTCAACCGTAGTAGGGGACCTAGCAATCACTCCTTTTCTAATTTCTGGCCTCAGGTTCTTTAGTAAAAGAGCAAGAAGCCACTCTCTTTCGGTTTGCGCTAAATTTTCGAGGGGGATTTTCTGCGCCTCTAGAGCCCTTCTAGCCCTAACTTTTGCCTTAGCCATAAAATCTGCCACCGACATGTCGGGTAACTGTACAAAGGACCAAAAATCGTGTATCACTTTGTGCAAATCCTCCTTTGCCCCGAACCTATCTCTCAATAATTTTTCTAAATCGCCGAAATCTTTAACATGCATCTTGTGGTCCCTGTACAGCTGCTGGGCTGCCCCTGCCAAGCGCTGAGTAGCAGCGAAGAAAAGCTCTTCCTGTTTCCATCCTAGGAAACGAGCAAACTCGTGAAATTTTGCAAAGAATTCGCCGACAGAAAAAGAGGGGTCTCTCCCTGTAAAAACTGGGATGAAAGAGAGATTATCCAAGAGGAGTGCTCTTCTCTGGCACTGCGCGTTTTCCACCCCCACTGCCAGTGCAGCACTCGAATTTTGACCTTGTGAGAAGAGGGACTCATTTTGGAGTACACTACCTCCCAGCTCTGAATCCACTTGCGTTTCTTTACTACTGGACATTTTAGTAATTTATCAGTACAATCTATTTATTCTAATTTTATTTTAGCCAGATGTTATCAAAAAAAAAATTTATCCACCCCCTTTAATTCTTTTTTTCTTTTTTTTTTTTTTTTTTGAAATAAAAGTTTAGAAAATTTCTAAATTACGCATATAATTAAAGATAGTTTAGTAAAAGCTTAGCATTTAAAAAGTTTGCTGAGTATAAATTATCAAATCGTGTTTACCCCCTTTATTTTTGTAAAATTTTAAAATAAAAACAGACTGAAAAAAATTTTGTTATCATTAATTTTGGATTATATATATATGGGGGCTAAGTAAATAAAAATAAAAAAAAAATATATAACGAGAGAGAGAGAAAGAAAAAAATATATCCTTCCCTTGAGGGGAAACTTCACATGCAAGGAGAGGGCAATACCACAATTAATTATATTGTTAGAAAGAATTAATACCTTGGGTATAAATATACTTCTATAAAAAAATCAATAAAAGCACAAAACACAATAATAAAAGAAAAATAATTTCAAAGAATAAAACAATGAAAAATAAAATTATTTTCCCCAAAGAGGATTTTCATACATAATTTTGATACATACTATACTGCAAATTAAAAATATTAAGCATCACAATTAAAAGACTCTTTTCTATTCCGCAATAACAATTATGTGAGATCCTGTACTCACGGCGCCAGTTATTTTATTGAGATAACATGGTTAGTTTTTCTCACCATTATTTTTAAATTTGCCAGTTATTATGTTATGATATTTTTACCTTTTGCACTGTACTTTTTACTTTTCACCACATTGTTTTTTTTGAATTTAATCTTTTTATCTTTTACACATATAAATTTTCCTAATCCTACTCAGTTACTTTAATTGATATACTGGCCTTTTCTCTTTACTTTTCTTAAAGTTGATGCTTTCTTTAAACAAAACTATTTACACTTTATGAATGATATAAACTATCAATCTGCTTCTAAATTAGTAAATTCAATTCTGCCTGGAATTTTAACTCTATTAATAAGAAATCTAACTTCAAATAAAATATATTAAATTACTAAATATTAAGATTCTATAATCTACAGATTTTTTTTTTTTGTATAAAAGATTATAAAATAAAATAAAGAATTAAACAAAAAAAAAACTCATGTCTAAATTTAATTTGAACCTATTATCTTTACCAGTCACCTCTTATATATATCTATCAAGTTTCTAAAATAAGGCCAAAAGATAAAAAAAACAAATCCAGAGTTTTTCTCTGGTTTTCTTATAAAATGCTAAATGCAACTTTTATAACAATCAAACTTTTGATATCCTGTCAGAATTGTTTACTAAAAATTTACAAGAAAGCACCAGACTTTTTTCTTTAATAAAAAAAAAACGTATAGTGTCAAAGAAGATTTAAAATCGTTACTTCACCTTTCGATTTAGCTCTCACAAATGAAATATAATTTACTTTAAATAAAAAAATAAAAAAAACCTGCGTTGTGTACCCATAAGAAACCCAAGTAAAATGAAGGACAATGATGACAGCGATGTTACTTTTATGTTACTATATTATTAAATCATATACCTCAATGTAAACAAATTTTATACCTAAATCTTCCAATACAACTGGACCTTTCAGTACACAGACACCACAAATACATGAACCAGAAAAAAAAACATTTTATTTATTTCTTCTTTCAGGATCCACCTGGAAAGAAAACTTACCACCTCAACCCTCTTTGGGAATCGTTTATTGACCAGATTTTAAATCCTAATATCTAAGTCACCAGATTTGACTATACAATTTATTTAACTTCAATTTATTTTTTTTTTTTTGGTTCTTTCACAATTCCCAGTCAGAAGGTTAAAGTAGCTAACTGAAGGTGTCCAGTTACGAATTTATTTAATGATTTCATTTGAAAAAAATGTTCCTACAACTTTTAATATATTAATATAGTCCTTGTCATTAGACTTTCCTAATATTAAAATTCGATCTATTTTTAGAAGACACATAGATTCAAACTACATTTATTCTATATTAAAGCATGGTTATTAAAAGGTATAACAGAGTTAACCAGCTCTAACTCAATATGTGTATCTATAAATTCTCATTAATAAATTCATCCTACTCCAGAATAATAAAGGTATACTGTCATCACTGTACATCATTGGAGACTTTCATTTTTGCCCAAATATTATCATCTTACGTACTTCCTAAACAATAAGATTTTTCTTTTATTAGTAATCTCTAGTTTCGTCTGAATAACATAATTTTTCTACCCTAGAATTCTCTAATGAATTAGAGAACCTCCTCCAATAATAAAAAATTTAGGTATTTAAAGGATGGCTTCCTCCTGGAAACTCCAACTTAAACATACTATTATATAAATTAAAAAATAGTACAAAAAAATAACAACAGAATCTATAAAAAAAACTAAGTTCTCTTAAAATACAAACAATAATATTTATTTGATCTCATTATCCTACACTAAACAAACAAAACATAAGAAATATATAAATAATCAGGAAAAATATTACGTTCTTTTAACACAATATAACCTACGACAACTTCGTATGAAAAAAAATAAACGTAAGAAACCAAGAGTTTCATACACTTTCGAACACTTTATCATTTAAAACCCCTTTTTTTTTGTTAAAATGCAAACACTAAATAAACCAAAAAAAAAGCTTTAACAACTTACAATTAAGGCCTTCTCGAGTTGTGGCTGTTATTCTTTAGACTAAACAGGAGTCTGGCTATCAGGAATCATGGCTTTCAAAATTGAACACTGGGACTTGGATGAGTATGCTGCCGGGCGAAGTCCTTCCTCACGCCGTTGAAGGTCGGCTGTGGCTTAGTACCAGGGCATTAGTTGTCTCATTCAAACTTATCTTTTCAAGGACGGATTTAATTTCGTAGAATATTGCTACAATGACCTCATTTTTCCACTCGTGGGTCATTTCTGCTCCTCTTGAACGAATGAAAAAAAGACGGATGCTACTAAAAACAAAAACGGACGATGGCCTTAATGCCGCCCCAATCTCCCACCTATAAAAAGGTCTTCACTGATTGGGGTGGTCGGCAAAGCCTTTTGTTTTGTCAACATAATCAATTAAGGTCCAACCTTTGACTGGATATAGCCGCTGGCCTCAAATGTCATTACCGATGTCGAGATTCACCGTCATAACTTGCAAGTCGCCGCCACTGGAGTGAGTCAGGGCCCGCTACCGTTCAGTCCTGCCTTCGGTGATGCTGCGAGAGCGCCAAGAAAACGAACCTGTACGTATGAAGTTCTCCAGCTCAATACCTCATCTCGGGGAGCCCGGAGGCCCCCTTCTCCTTATAAGGAAAATTTTTCTACATCTCCGTCCTGGATGGAGTCTTCACATCGAAAGTCAAAGGAACTCAATTCTCACTTGTTGCCAAAATGTATTCCTACAATTATTCATTGTCCAATGGAAATCCAATTTTTTCAAAAACCTACACCTCTTCGTGATTACCCCCACGCTATGATAGGCCCACTAGGCTGCCTCAAGGAGGAGCCTTTCTCACCCCTATACAATAAAAAAAAATAAAAGAATTCCGCCAGATGCCCCTGACAGAAAAAAAACATCTGGGGATTTCTCCGTCAACCCACAAAATTCCAGACCTAGACTTTTTGAACTTGACAGATTTTCAGACATACCCGTGTCATAAACTCTTTGAATTCGACAGATTTTCTGACATCCCCGTATCATAAATACGGCTTTATGCAGTCCTCAGAAACATAAAAAGTTTAAAGTTTCTCGTCTCCCTATCTGAACTCTGGCATTTCACAGGCTAGATAGCATTTTTCGAGTCATCAACCGCTCAGTTTCCCGGGAAAAGAGATCACACAAAGTGTTTCTCCAGAAAGTTAGGGGAAGCCCAGTAAACATCATTCAACAACATCTGGAAAAGTCAGTCTACCCCACAACATCTTGCTTTCCGAGAAGAGAAAAAAAATTAGAAAATTCTTAAGTGCCGCAACCTACAGCTAAGGCAGGAAAAACTTGAGTTTTTATAAACTTTTAAAAGAGTATATCTAAGTTTTTAAGTAAAAATTTAAACCGTTCGTGTAACATTTAACTTTTTCTTTTATAATTGATAAATTTTAAATAATATAGTTTTCTGAGAAAAGGGTCTGAAAAATATAGTTTTTGTAAAAATAAACAAGTTTCTGAATAAAGTAAAAAAAGAAACAGTTCCAGTGAAATTTAAATTCTTGTAATAATATAAAAGTTTTGAATAAAGATGAAAATGAAATATTACAGAAGATGAAAATAAAATATTAAAATTTAAAATAATAGCAAAAATTTAAAATATTAACATTTAAGAAATACAGTTTTTGTAGGAAACCGAAATTCATCTTAACAATCACCCTCCCTTTTATGTTAAAAAAAAAAATAATTTTTTTTTTTTTTTTTTTGTAAGTGTGCAAAAATCCCTAAATTTTTCTGAAGGAAAAGAAGAGAATGTTAAAGTGTCCCAGACGAAAGTATAAATCAAACGCCGATCCCTACGCCGCCTGGAGCAAACGAACACTCATCTTACTAGAAAACTCAAATCCGGCCGGGTACCTGAGAATTCTAGTCCTTCTCTACAAAAGGCTAAGTTCCCGAAATTATAATTGCATTCAAAATACTACAAGTAGCCTCTTTTAATAAGTATATTCCTCACATAATGTCTAAATTAGTTTTTTTTTTTTTTTTTTGAGTGATATATAAAGTAATCCGGAACGAAAAACAAGAAGCGAAAGCCACGATATCTACCCCGTAGCGATGTAAACAAAACACAGCTGTTTTATCCCTTCCTCTATGGGAGATCTATCTCAGACGAGTTTTTTCTCTCCTCATCCTTCCACGGTACCAATCAATCAAACCGCGAAGAACCCTACGCAGTTTCTCCTCTCCTGAGCCAACGGCTGTCAATCACTCCGTCTGATGAACCGATGAGAACGTTTTTCCCTCCAGTTGATGAGTCCTCTCACTCCAACTCTTGCTGAAGCGGTGATGTAAACATTTCCGAAAACAACTAAATTACCCGCTTTACGAACAACGGACTAGACATTTTTGGGATTGAACTTTTCCTAGACAAATAAGGGTTAGTAATCTAATTCGTAGGACAGAGCCACAACTGGAAAAAGCCTTTTACAGATTATGCGATAATAACCATGATAAGAATAAGAAAATAAATGGACATCACAAGATACATGTATAATGATGCTACATGGATTTGTTTTGGCCCACCGGTGGGCATAAGATTACATAAAATTAAATATAAACATAACATTAATATACAAATAATAAATGATAAAACATAAGGAATAATAGATGATATAAGTTGGTAGGTATATAAATACACAGAAATAAGTAACACATATTAGTAGTTAAATATAAACAAATACCTAGTGACATCCAAAAAAAAAATTTTGAATAAACCATGGCGGTTGCTTAGCCTCTCCTTGCAATGGGATTACACCCGAAAAACCAATATACCAAGCAAAAGTTCATTATATATAGGATAAACAATCCAAGGCAAGAAAATCTTTTCTCTTTTCTCGCTCTCTCTCTAAAAAAACACCTGTATAAGCTTTAAAACAAAAAAAATTTCTTCTAGATAGAGATTGTTTACATTTTATGAAAAGTTATACACCTCTAATAGATGTATATATAGACAAGAGATACTCTTCCCTTTTTCCTTTCTCAGAAACTAACTGAATTTTGAAAAACACACTATCCACTTCTGACCTTATAGTACTAAAACAATCAATAATCATGCAGTGCCTGTGATAAACTCCAGCCCACATAAAAAAATTGTAATGAGATCCCAGTATTTTAGAAATTTACATATAAGGTAATTTTAGTATATACATACAACATAGCCTAACCTAGGACAGGGCAGCGTAAACAAATGATACAGAAAGAAAACGCAGCTTTAGTAATGAGAAACCCAAAAAATTCTTTCCTGTGGTGAATTCGTACACAAGAATGCACGAAACCGTGTGATTATTTGAACTAACCTAAAAATTTTTTTGGTCATTTGAACAAAACACCAAACCACAGAAAGAGAAAAATGCAACTCGCATTTTTCAAACATAGAAGTGCGTAAAAAAAAAATTGACATTAACAAAATGTTTCACGCTTGAAAAATGCAGATTTCAAACTTACGAGTTTACATAAGCTAATATATTTATAGGAATGCAAAAAAAAATCAAACGAAATGCGTATTTACAACAATTTATATATACAAAATTTACTTTCTGCTTCTCAGTGAATATCGGTGAGTGGGGATTTTTGACGCAGTTTTTGAATTATCTCTCGACCTTTTCACTTTTGACTGGCCTACCAAATGCGAAAAATCCTGCTCCGATCCACTGACCGTAGGAGAGACTGATTTTTGCTTAATCACTTGAGAGGGTAAAGAGTATATGGGATTTGAACCCGGTACTTCCTCGTTCTCTGCTTCGCTAACAGTAGGCGAGCAGTCTTGAGGGTTAAACACCTGGGAAGGTAGAGTATGGCTGGGAATCGAACCTGTCACCTGCCCATCCAGTGTCCTATGAGAGGAATTTAACTCGCAAACTGTGTTAAAACCTGGCTGACCCTGAGAACTGTGAATACTTTGAGAGTCACTTTCTGGTGGACCAACAAAATCTAAGAGAAATCGTTTTCTTCTCTTTTCTTTTCTTGCTAACCTATACTTTTCCCACATATCCACCACTACTGGATGTAGGTCTCCATTAACTTGTACCTGTGGTGTTGTAATGTTTTCTGTTAGTTCATTCTCTATACTATCTAAGAGAGGGAACACGGGTTTGCTTATTATTTTAGATAATCTGTCAACATGCACAATTTGAATATTGTTTGGATTTTTGACTTCCTGTATCTCATAATTTACAAAACCTATTTTTCTAATCACGCGAAAAGGACCTGAGTTCTTCTTGTTAAATTTTTTACAAAGGCCTGGTTTAATAGCTGGAGTATATAGCATCACCAGATCTCCTATTTTCAAATGTTTATCAATAGCAGTCTTTTTTCTATACATTTCTTGCCTTTCCGCTGATTTTTCTAATAATGTTCTAATTTGTGAGAATGTAAGTTTTAGGGAGGGAATTAGTCGTTCACAGTATGAAGGGCAGTCATTATAATTAATTGGTTCCTTTTGACAGAAAATATTATAAGGAAGTTGAATATCTCTACCGTATGTTACAAAAAAAGGTGTTTCATTAATTGTAGAATGTATACCTGACCTCATAGCTAAAAGTACAAATTTTAATTTATCATCCCAGTCATTGTGATTGTTATTTACTAAATGAGCGAGTGCATTATTCATTGTTGCATGCTGTCTCTCAACTTGTGCGTTACTTTGTGGGTGGTAACTGGAAGTGTGTCGGTGAGTAATTTGCAGTTTACTGTATACCTGTGTTATTGCTTCACTCATGTAATTTTTACCTTTATCAGTAATTATTTTTGTGGGCGCCCCATGTCTTGAAATAAAGTCGGCCAAGGTTTCTGCCAAAGTATCAGAGGTGATGTTTTGTACTGCATAGGCTTCTGGCCATTTACTAAAACTGTCAACATAACATACAATATATTTATTTCCCTTTTCAGTAATGGGATAAGGACCACAGATATCAGAGTGTATGGTATCAAACGGTTTATTTGGAATTTCTAATCTCTGGAGCTCAGCTAATTTTTTAGGTTTGTGTGCTCTAAACTCTAAGCAAGATTGACAGGAAGCCACTAATCTTTTAACGTCTGAATACATCCCTTTCCAGAAATAATTATTTTTTATCCTAAAAAATGTTTTGTAAAAACCAGCATGACATGCTACTGGAGATTCGTGTGTCATATGAAAAACCTTTGGCACAAGCGCTTTAGGCAAAACAATTCTCTCACCTTTTTCCTTTTTGTGAATTGGGTTAATTTTTTCGCATACAATAACTTCATTATTTACTGAAAATTTATAATTTTTAGGCGCAATCGGTAAGCCTTTACACAATCTAGCACTAACATATTTACAAAAATTATCTTGACTTTGAGCGCGCCTGATTTCCTCTAAAAACTCTACATTACTTAAGGTGTGAATTTCTCGATTGACATTTTCCAGTACATTACAGTCTATGGTAGGATTATTCTCAATTTGTAGATCATGGTCAATAAACCTCGACAAAAAATCTGCTACGGAATTACACTTTCCTTTTATATGTTTGGCGACAAATTCAAATTCGCTTAAAGCACATAACCATCTAGCAATTCGAGATGTGGGGTCTCTAAGTTTTAGAGCATACGTGAGGGCCGCGTGGTCAGTGTAAATAATGAATTTTCGATGGAAAATGTAACATTTGAAATACTGAGTTGCCCAAACTAGGGCCAACAGTTCTCTCTCCGTGGCCGAATACTTTTTCTCAACCTCTTTTAATTTTCTACTAGCAAATGCTACAGGGTGTGGAAAACCTGAGTTGTCATACTGACATAAAACTGCCCCCATGGCTTCTGCTGAACTGTCTGTATACAAAATAAAATCTTTTTTCATGTCGGGAAGTAACAAAGAAGGAATTTTAGCAATTTCATTTTTCATATCTAAAAATTCTCGTTCAGCTTTGTCTGTCCATTGAAATTTAGTCTTTTCTTTTGTCAAATTAGTTAAGTTTATTGTTCTTTTCGAATAATCACTTATATGCCTTCTGTAAAATCCCACAGATCCCAGAAAAGATCTAACTTGTTTTCTGTTTACAGGTCGCTTAATTTTACTTATTATCTCAACATTTTTGTTAGCAGGAAAAATTTCACCATTTTTAATGTTAAACCCAAGAAATGTTATTTGAGATTTAAAAAAATGGCACTTGGAGGGCTTTAAACGTAAATTATGGGTTCTTAACCTATCAAAAACTAAATTTAATTTTTCAAAATGGGATTTTATGTCTTTAGAAGCGACGCAGATGTCATCTATATAAATTAGAATGTTTAAATGCTGTAAGTCACTTAGAATAAAATTCATTAATCTTTGGAAAGCTGCGGGGGAAGATTTTAAACCGAATGGACTTCTGGTCCATTGCAATAGCTTATCGTGCGTCACAATTGCTGTAATATGCTGCTGATTTTCAGGTATCTTTTGCTGAAAAAATCCACTAGTAAGATCTAAAGTGGAGAAATATTTGGAGCCTGCCAAAGAATCTATAGTTTCAGAGATGTTAGGGATGGGGTAACTGTCGCTAACTATTTTCTTATTTAATTTCCTGAAATCACATGCTAGCCTAAATGAACCGTCCGCCTTCTTAACTAAAATAATGGGGGATGCATATGGAGAATTAGATGGCACAAGAATTTTTGCTTCGATGAGTGTATTTATTTGTTTATTCATCTCCTCTCTTAAGTTGTAGGGAACTCTATAGGGAGAACTCCTAACAGGGGTGTCATCACTTAAATTTATGTTGTGCATAACAGTGTCACACCCTGGTAAATCAAGTACTGAGGCAGCAAAAACATCCGAGTTCTTTTGTAAAAATTTTTGTACCTGCTCTTTTAAATTTTCATCTAAGTGATCTAATTTAAACTCGGTGTCCCATTGCAAATTTATATTTTCCAACTCTCCAATTTCTGTCACTTCCCCAAAGTTTACTTGGGGCTTTGGCTCTTCCTCCCCAATTTCCTCTAAGAACCCAAGTTGACAATTTTTATTTAAATGAAAAGGTTGTTCTGTTAGATTTAAAACCTTTACATACAACTTATCCGGGTTATTTAGGCAAACTGTATGACTAATAACAATGGAATCAGAGATAAATTTATGAGGGTAAATAAACACATTTTTGGAACTGGAATTGTTCATGTTTCTTACTTTTACAGGAATTACTGATTCTGAGAGAGAAGGAATAATTTTTTTTTGTTTTTGCATATATAGGGATGGGGTTGAGCATTGCAGTGCCAAAATTAACAGACTGGTCTTGCTGAGACCCAAACAAAATTTCAAAATTATCTCCAGTAAGTGTTTTGTTTTTGAAATCTACTTTAATATTGTATTTATTAAGCCAAGGTATCCCTAAAATAACTTGAAAACTTGGAGATAGAGAGCCATCACATATAGCAAAAATGTCAGAAAATTCCGTTTTTCCCAATTTAAACTCTAGCTCTGCCTTATTTCTTAAGGTAACTTCACCGCCTAAAAGTGTTCTGAGATTTGTTGAACAAATCTGTTTACTTATTCCCCTAATATTTTTTACAATATTACTAGCTATCAAATTGCAGGAACACCCAGAATCAATTAACACATTATGATGTTCACCTTTATAAAAAAAGGGTAATATAGGCAGTTTATTTACAAAAGATTTGTTCCAACCTGAATAGAAATATTCAGTATTTTGAGGTATTTGTGTTGAAGGTGCCAGATCCCAAGCCTCTACCTCCCTAGGTGAGATCCCCTCTAGTTTAAAGGTTTATTTTCATGGTGGGTGTTATTTTGTAATCTCTCAGTGCCTACTTGGGCACCTCCCCGACCCTGGGAACGATAACCGCTTCTGAAAGTATAATTTTGAGAATTTTGGGCTGAGTTCCTACTCTGTTGAACATCTTTTTGTCTCTTTAAACATTCTCTCTTATAATGGCCGGCCCTACCACAATAATAACACACAATATCTTTTTTAGATTTTGGAGGTGGTCGTTCATCTCTCCCACTCTCAAGGCTTTGGACTTTTGAGGATAGCTGTGACACTTGTACTGATAAATCAGCAATAAGATTCGCTAGAGTCTGGTGAGGAGCTGCTGACCCATCCTGGGTCGCTACTTGGGCCGCACAGGCCATCTCAGCCCCATAGCCGCTTGAGCTAGAGACTTGCTGGGGGCTAACCGAGAGAAAAGCTTCCTCTTCTGCGAGCGCAATGCGTTCGACTTCTTCAACCGTAGTAGGGGACCTAGCAATCACTCCTTTTCTAATTTCTGGCCTCAGGTTCTTTAGTAAAAGAGCAAGAAGCCACTCTCTTTCGGTTTGCGCTAAATTTTCGAGGGGGATTTTCTGCGCCTCTAGAGCCCTTCTAGCCCTAACTTTTGCCTTAGCCATAAAATCTGCCACCGACATGTCGGGTAACTGTACAAAGGACCAAAAATCGTGTATCACTTTGTGCAAATCCTCCTTTGCCCCGAACCTATCTCTCAATAATTTTTCTAAATCGCCGAAATCTTTAACATGCATCTTGTGGTCCCTGTACAGCTGCTGGGCTGCCCCTGCCAAGCGCTGAGTAGCAGCGAAGAAAAGCTCTTCCTGTTTCCATCCTAGGAAACGAGCAAACTCGTGAAATTTTGCAAAGAATTCGCCGACAGAAAAAGAGGGGTCTCTCCCTGTAAAAACTGGGATGAAAGAGAGATTATCCAAGAGGAGTGCTCTTCTCTGGCACTGCGCGTTTTCCACCCCCACTGCCAGTGCAGCACTCGAATTTTGACCTTGTGAGAAGAGGGACTCATTTTGGAGTACACTACCTCCCAGCTCTGAATCCACTTGCGTTTCTTTACTACTGGACATTTTAGTAATTTATCAGTACAATCTATTTATTCTAATTTTATTTTAGCCAGATGTTATCAAAAAAAAAATTTATCCACCCCCTTTAATTCTTTTTTTTCTTTTTTTTTTTTTTTTTTGAAATAAAAGTTTAGAAAATTTCTAAATTACGCATATAATTAAAGATAGTTTAGTAAAAGCTTAGCATTTAAAAAGTTTGCTGAGTATAAATTATCAAATCGTGTTTACCCCCTTTATTTTTGTAAAATTTTAAAATAAAAACAGACTGAAAAAAATTTTGTTATCATTAATTTTGGATTATATATATATGGGGGCTAAGTAAATAAAAATAAAAAAAAAATATATAACGAGAGAGAGAGAAAGAAAAAAATATATCCTTCCCTTGAGGGGAAACTTCACATGCAAGGAGAGGGCAATACCACAATTAATTATATTGTTAGAAAGAATTAATACCTTGGGTATAAATATACTTCTATAAAAAAATCAATAAAAGCACAAAACACAATAATAAAAGAAAAATAATTTCAAAGAATAAAACAATGAAAAATAAAATTATTTTCCCCAAAGAGGATTTTCATACATAATTTTGATACATACTATACTGCAAATTAAAAATATTAAGCATCACAATTAAAAGACTCTTTTCTATTCCGCAATAACAATTATGTGAGATCCTGTACTCACGGCGCCAGTTATTTTATTGAGATAACATGGTTAGTTTTTCTCACCATTATTTTTAAATTTGCCAGTTATTATGTTATGATATTTTTACCTTTTGCACTGTACTTTTTACTTTTCACCACATTGTTTTTTTTGAATTTAATCTTTTTATCTTTTACACATATAAATTTTCCTAATCCTACTCAGTTACTTTAATTGATATACTGGCCTTTTCTCTTTACTTTTCTTAAAGTTGATGCTTTCTTTAAACAAAACTATTTACACTTTATGAATGATATAAACTATCAATCTGCTTCTAAATTAGTAAATTCAATTCTGCCTGGAATTTTAACTCTATTAATAAGAAATCTAACTTCAAATAAAATATATTAAATTACTAAATATTAAGATTCTATAATCTACAGATTTTTTTTTTTTGTATAAAAGATTATAAAATAAAATAAAGAATTAAACAAAAAAAAAACTCATGTCTAAATTTAATTTGAACCTATTATCTTTACCAGTCACCTCTTATATATATCTATCAAGTTTCTAAAATAAGGCCAAAAGATAAAAAAAACAAATCCAGAGTTTTTCTCTGGTTTTCTTATAAAATGCTAAATGCAACTTTTATAACAATCAAACTTTTGATATCCTGTCAGAATTGTTTACTAAAAATTTACAAGAAAGCACCAGACTTTTTTCTTTAATAAAAAAAAAACGTATAGTGTCAAAGAAGATTTAAAATCGTTACTTCACCTTTCGATTTAGCTCTCACAAATGAAATATAATTTACTTTAAATAAAAAAATAAAAAAAACCTGCGTTGTGTACCCATAAGAAACCCAAGTAAAATGAAGGACAATGATGACAGCGATGTTACTTTTATGTTACTATATTATTAAATCATATACCTCAATGTAAACAAATTTTATACCTAAATCTTCCAATACAACTGGACCTTTCAGTACACAGACACCACAAATACATGAACCAGAAAAAAAAACATTTTATTTATTTCTTCTTTCAGGATCCACCTGGAAAGAAAACTTACCACCTCAACCCTCTTTGGGAATCGTTTATTGACCAGATTTTAAATCCTAATATCTAAGTCACCAGATTTGACTATACAATTTATTTAACTTCAATTTATTTTTTTTTTTTTGGTTCTTTCACAATTCCCAGTCAGAAGGTTAAAGTAGCTAACTGAAGGTGTCCAGTTACGAATTTATTTAATGATTTCATTTGAAAAAAATGTTCCTACAACTTTTAATATATTAATATAGTCCTTGTCATTAGACTTTCCTAATATTAAAATTCGATCTATTTTTAGAAGACACATAGATTCAAACTACATTTATTCTATATTAAAGCATGGTTATTAAAAGGTATAACAGAGTTAACCAGCTCTAACTCAATATGTGTATCTATAAATTCTCATTAATAAATTCATCCTACTCCAGAATAATAAAGGTATACTGTCATCACTGTACATCATTGGAGACTTTCATTTTTGCCCAAATATTATCATCTTACGTACTTCCTAAACAATAAGATTTTTCTTTTATTAGTAATCTCTAGTTTCGTCTGAATAACATAATTTTTCTACCCTAGAATTCTCTAATGAATTAGAGAACCTCCTCCAATAATAAAAAATTTAGGTATTTAAAGGATGGCTTCCTCCTGGAAACTCCAACTTAAACATACTATTATATAAATTAAAAAATAGTACAAAAAAATAACAACAGAATCTATAAAAAAAACTAAGTTCTCTTAAAATACAAACAATAATATTTATTTGATCTCATTATCCTACACTAAACAAACAAAACATAAGAAATATATAAATAATCAGGAAAAATATTACGTTCTTTTAACACAATATAACCTACGACAACTTCGTATGAAAAAAAATAAACGTAAGAAACCAAGAGTTTCATACACTTTCGAACACTTTATCATTTAAAACCCCTTTTTTTTTTGTTAAAATGCAAACACTAAATAAACCAAAAAAAAAAAGCTTTAACAACTTACAATTAAGGCCTTCTCGAGTTGTGGCTGTTATTCTTTAGACTAAACAGGAGTCTGGCTATCAGGAATCATGGCTTTCAAAATTGAACACTGGGACTTGGATGAGTATGCTGCCGGGCGAAGTCCTTCCTCACGCCGTTGAAGGTCGGCTGGGGCTTAGTACCAGGGCATTAGTTGTCTCATTCAAACTTATCTTTTCAAGGACGGATTTAATTTCGTAGAATATTGCTACAATGACCTCATTTTTCCACTCGTGGGTCATTTCTGCTCCTCTTGAACGAATGAAAAAAAGACGGATGCTACTAAAAACAAAAACGGACGATGGCCTTAATGCCGCCCCAATCTCCCACCTATAAAAAGGTCTTCACTGATTGGGGTGGTCGGCAAAGCCTTTTGTTTTGTCAACATAATCAATTAAGGTCCAACCTTTGACTGGATATAGCCGCTGGCCTCAAATGTCATTACCGATGTCGAGATTCACCGTCATAACTTGCAAGTCGCCGCCACTGGAGTGAGTCAGGGCCCGCTACCGTTCAGTCCTGCCTTCGGTGATGCTGCGAGAGCGCCAAGAAAACGAACCTGTACGTATGAAGTTCTCCAGCTCAATACCTCATCTCGGGGAGCCCGGAGGCCCCCTTCTCCTTATAAGGAAAATTTTTCTACATCTCCGTCCTGGATGGAGTCTTCACATCGAAAGTCAAAGGAACTCAATTCTCACTTGTTGCCAAAATGTATTCCTACAATTATTCATTGTCCAATGGAAATCCAATTTTTTCAAAAACCTACACCTCTTCGTGATTACCCCCACGCTATGATAGGCCCACTAGGCTGCCTCAAGGAGGAGCCTTTCTCACCCCTATACAATAAAAAAAAATAAAAGAATTCCGCCAGATGCCCCTGACAGAAAAAAAACATCTGGGGATTTCTCCGTCAACCCACAAAATTCCAGACCTAGACTTTTTGAACTTGACAGATTTTCAGACATACCCGTGTCATAAACTCTTTGAATTCGACAGATTTTCTGACATCCCCGTATCATAAATACGGCTTTATGCAGTCCTCAGAAACATAAAAAGTTTAAAGTTTCTCGTCTCCCTATCTGAACTCTGGCATTTCACAGGCTAGATAGCATTTTTCGAGTCATCAACCGCTCAGTTTCCCGGGAAAAGAGATCACACAAAGTGTTTCTCCAGAAAGTTAGGGGAAGCCCAGTAAACATCATTCAACAACATCTGGAAAAGTCAGTCTACCCCACAACATCTTGCTTTCCGAGAAGAGAAAAAAAAATTAGAAAATTCTTAAGTGCCGCAACCTACAGCTAAGGCAGGAAAAACTTGAGTTTTTATAAACTTTTAAAAGAGTATATCTAAGTTTTTAAGTAAAAATTTAAACCGTTCGTGTAACATTTAACTTTTTCTTTTATAATTGATAAATTTTAAATAATATAGTTTTCTGAGAAAAGGGTCTGAAAAATATAGTTTTTGTAAAAATAAACAAGTTTCTGAATAAAGTAAAAAAAGAAACAGTTCCAGTGAAATTTAAATTCTTGTAATAATATAAAAGTTTTGAATAAAGATGAAAATGAAATATTACAGAAGATGAAAATAAAATATTAAAATTTAAAATAATAGCAAAAATTTAAAATATTAACATTTAAGAAATACAGTTTTTGTAGGAAACCGAAATTCATCTTAACATTTCCGTGGAAAAACTTTACCATTTTTCTGACCTCATACAGCTATAGTAATTGCAATTCATATCTAAAACTAAAATGCAAAGTGACCCGACGCAGTCGGCAGGATTCGAACCTGCGCGGGGAAGCCCCAATGGATTTCGAGTCCATCGCCTTAACCACTCGGCCACGGCTGCATGTTCAGTAACGGAGCCGCTAATTAAGCGGAAAAGAAAGCATTGGCTCTTTTAGACGCATTGGAAAATCAGAATTGTATTTTTTTTATGTTTTATTCACGAAATTAGTAGAAACCTCGTGCTCCCTGAGTCATTACTGCAAAAGCGTATTTTTTCAGGGCCAAAGGAGTGGTATCTCAGACACGGTTCGTTTTTAAATTTTTCGCGTAATAGATGTATTATTGAGCTTATTTTTCGGTAGTAAGTGAACACATTTTATTTATTATTTTTATTAGTAGTAATTTTATGATTAATGATTTTACAGTTTTTGAAATGTTCTCTCACACGTAAGTGTAAAGAAGCATTTTATTTCTCTCTCTCTATTTTTTTTCTCGTACAAATGCAATTAAAAAAATCATTTAGATTAACTCTAAACTTAAAATTAAATACAGTTACCGCCATACTAGAAATATGCTTAAACATTTAATTTTACCATGATTTATTAATTCGCTTTCTTGTTTGTCCACTACAAATCTTGCAATCGATTTTTAACTCTCTTCACGACAAGCCAGACATCTGAAATTTTTATAATAGCTCAGAACACGATGATAAGGCATTTTTTTAATGCTTCTATTCAAACAATATGTATTTGAAAATTTCCTGTAATTGCTCTCTTTATTACGCATTTCATCATTTTCATTCAAGATGATGGGATAATTCATCAAAAAATATTTTTTTTTTTTTTTTTAAATATATTTTGATAACACATAGAATCGTGAAGAATGTATGATTCAACAGAAAATTTAAAAACGTTTTATGTAAAAAGTTTTTTTATCTTGTAATTATTTACTATTCTTTTCTTATTAATTGTTGAGTTTACCAAATTTGTCACGTCTGTTCAAAAAATTAAATAAAAAATAATAATAAAGTAATATAAACGAAATAAATCGCATTTAAAATTGAAAGTTCATCATAAAAGAACTTCTATACAAATTTCTGTCATTAATTGTTAAAAATATTATTTTATTAAACACTGTTAGTGAAATGTTTTCTGTGGAAAAACTTTACCATTTTTCTGACCTCATACAGCTGTAGTAATTGCAATTCATATCTAAAACTAAAATGCAAAGCGAACCGACGCAGTCGGCAGGATTCGAACCTGCGCGGGGAAACCCCAATGGATTTCAAGTCCATCGCCTTAACCACTCGGCCACTACTGCTCGTTTCGTGACAACAAATACAAAAGGAATTCTCACGAAATGTTCGCATCCGTAATCATTTTGTATATGAATTACTGCGGTGGCCTTCTGTAGTACGAAATCGAGCCCGGCTAGCTCAGTCTGTAGAGCACGAGACTCTTAATCTCGGGGTCGTGGGTTCGAGCCTCACGTTGGGCGGTGCCATATATTTTAATACAAATTTTTGAAATGTTTCAAACGACAGAGGAAACATTCATCTAACATCTAAATCCATACTTGTTAAAATATTTTTATCTTATATTAATATATTTTGATGGCATAGGCAAGAAAATGCCACGTACCGTGAAATTCAAATCAATGTTTCATATGTCTTAGTACATAACGCATTGTAAAATTTTTCTTTTTTATATAATTTTTTTGTAAAATTGCGGTCAGTTTATTTTTCTTACCTTGCTCTAGAAGAATTTCTGTCCAATTATATGTTCTATGCATAACAACGCTAAAAGTCAATCGAGACTACCGCAGACGGCAGGATTCGAACATTCGCGGGGAAGCCCCAATGGATTTCGAGTCCATCGCCTTAACCACTCGGCCACGACTGCATGTTCTGTAACGGAGCCGCTAATTAAGCCGAAAACAAAGCATTGGCTGTTTTAGACGCATTGGAAAATCAGAATTGTATTTTCTTTATGTTTTATTCACGAAATTAGTAGAAACCTCGTGCTCCCTGAGTCATTACTGCAAAAGCGTATTTTTTCAGGGCCAAAGGAGTGGTATCTCAGACACGGTTCGTTTTTAAATTTTTGGCGTAATAGATGTATTATTGAGCTTATTTTTCGGTAGTAAGTGAACACATTTTATTTATTATTTTTATTGGTAGTAATTTTATGATTAATGATTTTACAGTTTTTGAAATTTTCTCTCAGACGTAAGTGTAAAGAAGCATTTTATTTCTCTCTCTTTTTTTTTTTTTTTTTTTTTTTTTTTCTCGTACAAATGCAATTAAAAAAAAATCATTTAGATTAACTCTAAACTTAAAATTAAATACAGTTACCGCCATACTAGAAATATGCTTAAACCTTTAATTTTACCATGATTTATTAATTCGCTTTCTTGTTTGTCAACTACAAATCTTGCAATCGATTTTTAACTATCTTCACGACAAGCCAGACATCTGAAATTTTTATAATAGCTCAGAACACGATGATAAGGCATTATTTTAATGCTTCTATTCAATTAATATGTATTTGAAAATTTCCTGTAATTGCTCTCTTTATTACGCATTTCATCATTTTCATTCAAGATGATGGGATAATTCATCAAAAAATATTTTTTTTTTTTAAATGTATTTTGATAATACATAGAATCGTGAAGAATGTATGATTCAACAGAAAATTTAAAAACGTTTTATGTAAAAAGTTTTTCTTATCTTGTAATTATTTACTATTCTTTTCTTATTAATTGTTGAGTTTACCAAATTTGTCACGTCTGTTCAAAAATTAAATAAAAATTAATAATAAAGTAATATAAACGAAATAAATCGCATTTAAAATTGAAAGTTCATCATAAAAGAACTTCTATACAAATTTCTGTCATTAATTGTTAAAAATATTATTTTATTAAACACTGTTAGTGAAATGTTTTCTCTGGAAAAACTTTACCATTTTTCTGACCTCATACAGCTATAGTAATTGCAATTCATATCTAAAACTAAAATGCAAAGCGAACCGACGCAGTCGGCAGGATTCGAACCTGCGCGGGGAAACCCCAATGGATTTCAAGTCCATCGCCTTAACCACTCGGCCACGACTGCTCGTTTAGTGATAATAAATACAAAAGGAATTCTCACGAAATGTTCGCATCCGTAATCATTTTATATGAATTACTGCGGTGGCCTTCTGTAGTACGAAGTTGAGCCCGGCTAGCTCAGTCGGTAGAGCAGGAGACTCTTAATCGCGGGGTCGTGGGTTCGAGCCCCACGTTGGGCGGTGCCATATGTTTTAATACAAATTTTTGAATTGTTTCAAACGACAGAGGAAACATTCATCTAACATCTAAATCTATACTTGTTAAAATATTTTTATCTTATATTAATATATTTTGAAGGCATAGGCAAAAAAAAATGCCACGTACCGTGAAATTCAAATCAATGTTTCATATGTCTTAGTACATACCGCATTGTAAAATTTTTCTTTTTTATAAATGAATCTATTTTACAATGATTTATTAATTCGCTTTCTTGTTTGTCCACTACAAATCTTGCAATCGAATTTTAACTATCTTCACGACAAGCCAGACATAAAAACTAAAATGCAAAGTGACCCGACGCAGTCGGCATGGGGGAATCCCCAATGGATTTCAAGTCCATCGCCTTAACCACTCGGCCACGACTGCTCGTTTAGTGATAATAAATACAAAAAGGAATTCTCACGAAATGTTCGCATCCGTAATCATTTTGTATATGAATTACTGCGGTGGCCTTCTGTAGTACGAAGTCGAGCTCGGCTAGCTCAGTCGGTAGAGCACGAGACTCTTAATCTCGGTTACGTGAGTTCGAGCCCCACGTTGGGCGGTGCCATATATTTTAATACAAATTTTTGAATTGTTTCAAACGACAGAGGAAACATTCATCTAACATCTAAATCCATACTTGTTAAAATATTTTTATCTTATATTAATATATTTTGATGGCATCGGCAAAAAGATGCCACGTACCGTGAAATTCAAATCAATGTTTCATATGTCTTAGTACATACCGCATTGTAAAATTTTTCTTTTTTATATAATTTATTTGTAAAATTGCGGTCAGTTTATTTTTCTTACCTTGCTCTAAAATAATTTCTGTCCAATTATATGTTCTATGCATAACAACGCTAAAAGTCAATCGAGACTACCGCAGACGGCAGGATTCGAACCTGCGCGGGGAAGCCCCAATGGATTTCGAGTCCCATCGCCTTATCCACTCGGCCACGACTGCATGTTCAGTTACGGAGCCGCTAATTAAGCCGAAAAGAAAGCATTGGCTCTTTTAGACGCATTGGAAAATCAGAATTGTATTTTCTTTATGTTTTATTCACGAAATTAGTAGAAACCTCGTGCTCCCTGAGTCATTACTGCAAAAGCGTATTTTTTCAGGGCCAAAGGAGTGGTATCTCAGACACGGTTCGTTTTTAAATTTTTGGCGTAATAGATGTATTATTGAGCTTATTTTTCGGTAGTAAGTGAACACATTTTATTTATTATTTTTATTGGTAGTAATTTTATGATTAATGATTTTACAGTTTTTGAAATTTTCTCTCACACGTAAGTGTAAAGAAGCATTTTATTTCTCTCTCTCTCTCTTTTTTTTTTTTTTCTCGTACAAATGCAATTAAAAAAAATCATTTAGATTAACTCTAAACTTAAAATTAAATACAGTTACCGCCATACTAGAAATATGCTTAAACCTTTAATTTTACCATGATTTATTAATTCGCTTTCTTGTTTGTCCACTACAAATCTTGCAATCGATTTTTAACTATCTTCACGACAAGCCAGACATCTGAAATTTTTATAATAGCTCAGAACACGATGATAAGGCATTATTTTAATGCTTCTATTCAAACAATATGTATTTGAAAATTTCCTGTAATTGCTCTCTTTATTACGCATTTCATCATTTTCTTTCAAGATGATGGGATAATTCATAAAAAAAAAAAAAATTTAATGTATTTTGATAATACATAGAATCGTGAAGAATGTATGATTCAACAGAAAATTTAAAAACATGGTATGTAAAAAGTTTTTTTTATCTTGTAATTATTTACTATTCTTTTCTTATTAATTGTTGAGTTTACCAAATTTGTCACGTTTGTTCAAAAAATAAATAAAAATTAATAATAAAGTAATATAAACGAAATAAATCGCATTTAAAATTGAAAGTTCATCATAAAAGAACTTCTATACAAATTTCTGTCATTAATTGTAAAAAATATTATTTTAATAAACACTGTTAGTGAAATGTTTTCTGTGGAAAAACTTTACCATTTTTCTGACCTCATACAGCTATAGTAATTGCAATTCATATCTAAAACTAAAATGCAAAGTGACCCCACGCAGTTAGCATGGGGGAATCCCCAATGGATTTCAAGTCCATCGCCTTAACCACTCGGCCACGACTGCTCGTTTAGGGATAATAAATACAAAAAGGAATTCTCACGAAATGTTCGCATCCGTAATCATTTTGTATATGAATTACTGCGGTGGCCTTCTGTAGTACGAAGTCGACCCCGGCTAGCTCAGTCGGTAGAGCACGAGACTCTTAATCTCGGTTACGTGGGTTCGAGCCCCACGTTGGGCGGTGCCATATATTTTAATACAAATTTTTGAATTGTTTCAAACGACAGAGGAAACATTCATCTAACATCTAAATCCATACTTGTTAAAATACTTTTATCTTATATTAATATATTTTGATGGCATCGGCAAAAAGATGCCACGTACCGTGAAATTCAAATCAATGTTTCATATGTCTTAGTACATACCGCATTGTAAAATTTTTCTTTTTTATATAATTTATTTGTAAAATTGCGGTCAGTTTATTTTTCTTACCTTGCTCTAAAAGAATTTCTGTCCAATTATATGTTCTATGCATAACAACGCTAAAAGTCAATCGAGACTACCGCAGACGGCAGGATTCGAACCTGCGCGGGGAAGCCCCAATGGATTTCGAGTCCATCGCCTTACCCACTCGGCCACGACTGCATGTTCAGTAACGGAGCCGCTAATTAAGCCGAAAACAAAGCATTGGCTCATTTAGACGCATTGGAAAATCAGAATTGTATTTTCTTTATGTTTTATTCACGAAATTATTAGAAACCTCGTGCTCCCTGAGTCATTACTGCAAAAGCGTATTTTTTCAGGGTCAAAGGAGTGGTATCTCAGACACGGTTCGTTTTTAAATTTTTGGCGTAATAGATGTATTATTGAGCTTATTTTTCGGTAGTAAGTGAACACATTTTATTTATTATATTTATTGGTAGTAATTTTATGATTAATGATTTTACAGTTTTTGAAATTTTCTCTCACACGTAAGTGTAAAGAAGCATTTTATTTCTCTCTCTCTCTCTCTTTTTTTTTTTTTTTTTTTTTTTTTTTTCTCGTACAAATGCAATTAAAAAAAATGATTTAGATTAACTCTAAACTTAAAATTAAATACAGTTACCGCCATACTAGAAATATGCTTAAACCTTTAATTTTACCATGATTTATTAATTCGCTTTCTTGTTTGTCCACTACAAATCTTGCAATCGATTTTTAACTATCTTCACGACAAGCCAGACATCTGAAATTTTTATAATAGCTCAGAACACGATGATAAGGCATTATTTTAATGCTTCTATTCAAACAATATGTATTTGAAAATTTCCTGTAATTGCTCTCTTTATTACGCATTTCATCATTTTCTTTCAAGATGATGGGATAATTCATAAAAAAAAAAAAAAATTTAATGTATTTTGATAATACATAGAATCGTGAAGAATGTATGATTCAACAGAAAATTTAAAAACATGGTATGTAAAAAGTTTTTTTTATCTTGTAATTATTTACTATTCTTTTCTTATTAATTGTTGAGTTTACCAAATTTGTCACGTTTGTTCAAAAAATAAATAAAAATTAATAATAAAGTAATATAAACGAAATAAATCGCATTTAAAATTGAAAGTTCATCATAAAAGAACTTCTATACAAATTTCTGTCATTAATTGTAAAAAATATTATTTTAATAAACACTGTTAGTGAAATGTTTTCTGTGGAAAAACTTTACCATTTTTCTGACCTCATACAGCTATAGTAATTGCAATTCATATCTAAAACTAAAATGCAAAGTGACCCGACGCAGTTAGCATGGGGGAATCCCCAATGGATTTCAAGTCCATCGCCTTAACCACTCGGCCACGACTGCTCGTTTAGGGATAATAAATACAAAAAGGAATTCTCACGAAATGTTCGCATTCGTAATCATTTTGTATATGAATTACTGCGGTGGCCTTCTGTAGTACGAAGTCGACCCCGGCTAGCTCAGTCGGTAGAGCACGAGACTCTTAATCTCGGTTACGTGGGTTCGAGCCCCACGTTGGGCGGTGCCATATATTTTAATACAAATTTTTGAATTGTTTCAAACGACAGAGGAAACATTCATCTAACATCTAAATCCATACTTGTTAAAATATTTTTATCTTATATTAATATATTTTGATGGCATCGGCAAAAAGATGCCACGTACCGTGAAATTCAAATCAATGTTTCATATGTCTTAGTACATACCGCATTGTAAAATTTTTCTTTTTTATATAATTTATTTGTAAAATTGCGGTCAGTTTATTTTTCTTACCTTGCTCTAAAAGAATTTCTGTCCAATTATATGTTCTATGCATAACAACGCTAAAAGTCAATCGAGACTACCGCAGACGGCAGGATTCGAACCTGCGCGGGGAAGCCCCAATGGATTTCGAGTCCATCGCCTTACCCACTCGGCCACGACTGCATGTTCAGTAACGGAGCCGCTAATTAAGCCGAAAACAAAGCATTGGCTCTTTTAGACGCATTGGAAAATCAGAATTGTACTTTCTTTATGTTTTATTCACGAAATTAGTAGAAACCTCGTGCTCCCTGAGTCATTACTGCAAAAGCGTATTTTTTCAGGGCCAAAGGAGTGGTATCTCAGACACGGTTCGATTTTAAATTTTTGTCGTAATAGATGTATTATTGAGCTTATTTTTCGGTAGTAAGTGAACACATTTTATTTATTATTTTTATTGGTAGTAATTTTATGATTAATGATTTTACAGTTTTTTAAATGTTCTCTCACACGTAAGTGTAAAGAAGCATTTTATTTCTCTCTCTCTCTCTCTTTTTTTTTTTTTTTTTTTTTTTCTCGTACAAATGCAATTAAAAAAAATCATTTAGATTAACTCTAAACTAAAAATTAAATACAGTTACCGCCATACTAGAAATATGCTTAAACCTTTAATTTTACCATGATTTATTAATTCGTTTTCTTGTTTGTCCACTACAAATCTTGCAATCGATTTTTAACTATCTTCACGACTTGCCTGACATGTGAAATTTTTATAATAGCTCAGAACACGATGATAAGGCATTATTTTAATGCTTCTATTCAATTAATATGTATTTGAAAATTTCCCGTAATTGCTCTCTTTATTACGCATTTCATCATTTTCATTCAAGATGATGGGATAATTCATCAAAAAATATTTTTTTTTTTAAATGTATTTTGATAATACATAGAATCGTGAAGAATGTATGATTCAACAGAAAATTTAAAAACGTTTTATGTAAAAAGTTTTTCTTATCTTGTAATTATTTACTATTCTTTTCTTATTAATTGTTGAGTTTACAAAATTTGTCACGTTTGTTAAAAAATTAAATAAAAATTAATAATAAAGTAATATAAACGAAATAAATCGCATTTAAAATTGAAAGTTCATCATAAAAGAACTTCTATACAAATTTCTGTCATTAATTGTAAAAAATATTATTTTATTAAACACTGTTAGTGAAATGTTTTCTGTGGAAAAACTTTACCATTTTGCTGACCTCATACGGCTATAGTAATTGCAATTCATATCTAAAATGCAAAGTGACCCGACGCAGTCGGCAGCATTCGAACCTGCGCGGGGAAACCCCAATGGATTTCAAGTCCATCGCCTTAACCACTCGGCCACGACTGCTCGTTTAGTGATAATAAATACAAAAGGAATTCTCACGAAATGTTCGCATCCGTAATCATTTTGTATATGAATTACTGCGGTGGCCTTCTGTAGTACGAAGTCGAGCCCGGCTAGCTCAGTCGGTAGAGCACGAGACTCTTAATCGCGGGGTCGTGGGTTCGAGCCCCACGTTGGGCGATGCCATATATTTTAATACAAATTTTTGAATTGTTTCAAACGACAGAGGAAACATACATCTAACATCTAAATCCATACTTGTTAAAATATTTTTATCTTATATTAATATATTTTGATGGCATAGGCAAAAAAATGCCACGTACCGTGAAATTCAAATCAATGTTTCATATGTCTTAGTACATACCGCATTGTAAAATTTTTCTTTTTTATATAATTTTTTTGTAAAATTGCGGTCAGTATTTTTTTCTTACCTTGCTCTAAAAGAATTTCTGTCCAATTATATGTTCTATGCATAACAACGCTAAAAGTCAATCGAGACTACCGCAGACGGCAGGATTCGAACCTGCGCGGGGAAGCCCCAATGGATTTCGAGTCCATCGCCTTACCCACTCGGCCACGACTGCATGTTCAGTAACGGAGCCGCTAATTAAGCCGAAAACAAAGCATTGGCTCTTTTAGACGCATTGGAAAATCAGAATTGTATTTTCTTTATGTTTTATTCACGAAATTAGTAGAAACCTCGTGCTCCCTGAGTCCTTACTGCAAAAGCGTATTTTTTGAGGGCCAAAGGAGTGGTATCTCAGACACGGTTCGTTTTTAAATTTTTGGCGTAACAGATGTATTATTGAGCTTATTTTTCGGTAGTAAGTGAACACATTTTATTTATTATTTTTATTGGTAGTAATTTTATGATTAATGATTTTACAGTTTTTGAAATTTTCTCTCACACGTAAGTGTAAAGAAGCATTTTATTTCTCTCTCTCTCTCTCTTTTTTTTTTTTTTTTTTTTTTTCTCGTACAAATGCAATTAAAAAAAATCATTTAGATTAACTCTAAACTTAAAATTAAATACAGTTACCGCCATACTAGAAATATGCTTAAACCTTTAATTTTACCATGATTTATTAATTCGCTTTCTTGTTTGTCCACTACAAATCTTGCAATCGATTTTTAACTATCTTCACGACAAGCCAGACATCTGAAATTTTTATAATAGCTCAGAACACGATGATAAGGCATTATTTTAATGCTTCTATTCAAACAATATGTATTTGAAAATTTCCTGTAATTGCTCTCTTTATTACGCATTTCATCATTTTCTTTCAAGATGATGGGATAATTCATAAAAAAAAAAAAAATTTAATGTATTTTGATAATACATAGAATCGTGAAGAATGTATGATTCAACAGAAAATTTAAAAACATGGTATGTAAAAAGTTTTTTTTATCTTGTAATTATTTACTATTCTTTTCTTATTAATTGTTGAGTTTACCAAATTTGTCACGTTTGTTCAAAAAATAAATAAAAATTAATAATAAAGTAATATAAACGAAATAAATCGCATTTAAAATTGAAAGTTCATCATAAAAGAACTTCTATACAAATTTCTGTCATTAATTGTAAAAAATATTATTTTAATAAACACTGTTAGTGAAATGTTTTCTGTGGAAAAACTTTACCATTTTTCTGACCTCATACAGCTATAGTAATTGCAATTCATATCTAAAACTAAAATGCAAAGTGACCCGACGCAGTTAGCATGGGGGAATCCCCAATGGATTTCAAGTCCATCGCCTTAACCACTCGGCCACGACTGCTCGTTTAGGGATAATAAATACAAAAAGGAATTCTCACGAAATGTTCGCATTCGTAATCATTTTGTATATGAATTACTGCGGTGGCCTTCTGTAGTACGAAGTCGACCCCGGCTAGCTCAGTCGGTAGAGCACGAGATTCTTAATCTCGGTTACGTGGGTTCGAGCCCCACGACAAATTTTTGAATTGTTTCAAACGACAGAGGAAACATTCATCTAACATCTAAATCCATACTTGTTAAAATATTTTTATCTTATATTAATATATTTTGATGGCATCGGCAAAAAGATGCCACGTACCGTGAAATTCAAATCAATGTTTCATATGTCTTAGTACATACCGCATTGTAAAATTTTTCTTTTTTATATAATTTATTTGTAAAATTGCGGTCAGTTTATTTTTCTTACCTTGCTCTAAAAGAATTTCTGTCCAATTATATGTTCTATGCATAACAACGCTAAAAGTCAATCGAGACTACCGCAGACGGCAGGATTCGAACCTGCGCTGGGAAGCCCCAATGGATTTCGAGTCCATCGCCTTACCCACTCGGCCACGACTGCATGTTCAGTAACGGAGCCGCTAATTAAGCCGAAAACAAAGCATTGGCTCTTTTAGACGCATTGGAAAATCAGAATTGTATTTTCTTTATGTTTTATTCACGAAATTAGTAGAAACCTCGTGCTCCCTGAGTCCTTACTGCAAAAGCGTATTTTTTGAGGGCCAAAGGAGTGGTATCTCAGACACGGTTCGTTTTTAAATTTTTGGCGTAACAGATGTATTATTGAGCTTATTTTTCGGTAGTAAGTGAACACATTTTATTTATTATTTTTATTGGTAGTAATTTTATGATTAATGATTTTACAGTTTTTGAAATTTTCTCTCACACGTAAGTGTAAAGAAGCATTTTATTTCTCTCTCTCTCTCTCTTTTTTTTTTTTTTTTTTTTTTTTTTTTTTCTCGTACAAATGCAATTAAAAAAAATCATTTAGATTAACTCTAAACTTAAAATTAAATACAGTTACCGCCATACTAGAAATATGCTTAAACCTTTAATTTTACCATGATTTATTAATTCGCTTTCTTGTTTGTCCACTACAAATCTTGCAATCGATTTTTAACTATCTTCACGACAAGCCAGACATCTGAAATTTTTATAATAGCTCAGAACACGATGATAAGGCATTATTTTAATGCTTCTATTCAAACAATATGTATTTGAAAATTTCCTGTAATTGCTCTCTTTATTACGCATTTCATCATTTTCTTTCAAGATGATGGGATTATTCATAAAAAAAAAAAAAAATTTAATGTATTTTGATAATACATAGAATCGTGAAGAATGTATGATTCAACAGAAAATTTAAAAACGTGGTATGTAAAAAGTTTTTTTTATCTTGTAATTATTTACTATTCTTTTCTTATTAATTGTTGAGTTTACCAAATTTGTCACGTTTGTTCAAAAAATAAATAAAAATTAATTATAAAGTAATATAAACGAAATAAATCGCATTTAAAATTGAAAGTTCATCATAAAAGAACTTCTATACAAATTTCTGTCATTAATTGTAAAAAATATTTTTTTAATAAACACTGTTAGTGAAATGTTTTCTGTGGAAAAACTTTACCATTTTTCTGACCTCATACAGCTATAGTAATTGCAATTCATATCTAAAACTAAAATGCAAAGTGACCCGACGCAGTTAGCATGGGGGAATCCCCAATGGATTTCAAGTCCATCGCCTTAACCACTCGGCCACGACTGCTCGTTTAGGGATAATAAATACAAAAAGGAATTCTCACGAAATGTTCGCATTCGTAATCATTTTGTATATGAATTACTGCGGTGGCCTTCTGTAGTACGAAGTCGACCCCGGCTAGCTCAGTCGGTAGAGCACGAGATTCTTAATCTCGGTTACGTGGGTTCGAGCCCCACGTTGGGCGGTGCCATATATTTTAATACAAATTTTTGAATTGTTTCAAACGACAGAGGAAACATTCATCTAACATCTAAATCCATACTTGTTAAAATATTTTTATCTTATAATTATATATTTTGATGGCATCGGCAAAAAGATGCCACGTACCGTGAAATTCAAATCAATGTTTCATATGTCTTAGTACATACCGCATTGTAAAATTTTTCTTTTTTATATAATTTATTTGTAAAATTGCGGTCAGTTTATTTTTCTTACCTTGCTCTAAAAGAATTTCTGTCCAATTATATGTTCTATGCATAACAACGCTAAAAGTCAATCGAGACTACCGCAGACGGCAGGATTCGAACCTGCGCGGGGAAGCCCCAATGGATTTCGAGTCCATCGCCTTACCCACTCGGCCACGACTGCATGTTCAGTAACGGAGCCGCTAATTAAGCCGAAAACAAAGCATTGGCTCTTTTAGACGCATTGGAAAATCAGAATTGTACTTTCTTTATGTTTTATTCACGAAATTAGTAGAAACCTCGTGCTCCCTGAGTCATTACTGCAAAAGCGTATTTTTTCAGGGCCAAAGGAGTGGTATCTCAGACACGGTTCGATTTTAAATTTTTGTCGTAATAGATGTATTATTGAGCTTATTTTTCGGTAGTAAGTGAACACATTTTATTTATTATTTTTATTGGTAGTAATTTTATGATTAATGATTTTACAGTTTTTGAAATTTTCTCTCACACGTAAGTGTAAAGAAGCATTTTATTTCTCTCTCTCTATTTTTTTTTTTTTTTTTTTTTTCCTCGTGCAAATGCAATTAAAAAAAATCATTTAGATTAACTCTAAACTAAAAATTAAATACAGTTACCGCCATACTAGAAATATGCTTAAACCTTTAATTTTACCATGATTTATTAATTCGTTTTCTTGTTTGTCCACTTCAAATCTTGCAATCGATTTTTAACTATCTTCACGACTTGCCTGACATGTGAAATTTTTATAATAGCTCAGAACACGATGATAAGGCATTATTTTAATGCTTCTATTCAATTAATATGTATTTGAAAATTTCCCGTAATTGCTCTCTTTATTACGCATTTCATCATTTTCATTCAAGATGATGGGATAATTCATCAAAAAATATTTTTTTTTTTAAAATGTATTTTGATAATACATAGAATCGTGAAGAATGTATGATTCAACAGAAAATTTAAAAACGTTTTATGTAAAAAGTTTTTCTTATCTTGTAATTATTTACTATTCTTTTCTTATTAATTGTTGAGTTTACAAAATTTGTCACGTTTGTTAAAAAATTAAATAAAAATTAATAATAAAGTAATATAAACGAAATAAATCGCATTTAAAATTGAAAGTTCATCATAAAAGAACTTCTATACAAATTTCTGTCATTAATTGTAAAAAATATTATTTTATTAAACACTGTTAGTGAAATGTTTTCTGTGGAAAATCTTTACCATTTTTGTGACCTCATACGGCTATAGTAATTGCAATTCATATCTAAAATGCAAAGTGACCCGACGCAGTCGGCAGCATTCGAACCTACGCGGGGAAACCCCAATGGATTTCAAGTCCATCGCCTTAACCACTCGGCCACGACTGCTCGTTTAGTGATAATAAATACAAAAGGAATTCTCACGAAATGTTCGCATCCGTAATCATTTTGTATATGAATTACTGCGGTGGCCTTCTGTAGTACGAAGTCGAGCCCGGCTAGCTCAGTCGGTAGAGCACGAGACTCTTAATCACGGGGTCGTGGGTTCGAGCCCCACGTTGGGCGATGCCATATATTTTAATACAAATTTTTGAATTGTTTCAAACGACAGAGGAAACATACATCTAACATCTAAATCCATACTTGTTAAAATATTTTTTATCTTATATTAATATATTTTGATGGCATAGGCAAAAAAATGCCACGTACCGTGAAATTCAAATCAATGTTTCATATGTCTTAGTACATACCGCATTGTAAAATTTTTCTTTTTTATATAATTTTTTTGTAAAATTGCGGTCAGTATTTTTTTCTTACCTTGCTCTAAAAGAATTTCTGTCCAATTATATGTTCTATGCATAACAACGCTAAAAGTCAATCGAGACTACCGCAGACGGCAGGATTCGAACCTGCGCGGGGAAGCCCCAATGGATTTCGAGTCCATCGCCTTACCCACTCGGCCACGACTGCATGTTCAGTAACGGAGCCGCTAATTAAGCCGAAAACAAAGCATTGGCTCTTTTAGACGCATTGGAAAATCAGAATTGTATTTTCTTTATGTTTTATTCACGTAATTAGTAGAAACCTCGTGCTCCCTGAGTCCTTACTGCAAAAGCGTGTTTTTTGAGGGCCAAAGGAGTGGTATCTCAGACACGGTTCGTTTTTAAATTTTTGGCGTAATAGATGTATTATTGAGCTTATTTTTCGGTAGTAAGTGAACACATTTTATTTATTATTTTTATTGGTAGTAATTTTATGATTAATGATTTTACAGTTTTTGAAATTTTCTCTCACACGTAAGTGTAAAGAAGCATTTTATTTCTCTCTCTCTATTTTTTTTCTCGTACAAATGCAATTAAAAAAATCATTTAGATTAACTCTAAACTTAAAATTAAATACAGTTACCGCCATACTAGAAATATGCTTAAACCTTTAATTTTACCATGATTTATTAATTCGCTTTCTTGTTTGTCCACTACAAATCTTGCAATCGATTTTTAACTCTCTTCACGACAAGCCAGACATCTGAAATTTTTATAATAGCTCAGAACACGATGATAAGGCATTTTTTTAATGCTTCTATTCAAACAATATGTATTTGAAAATTTCCTGTAATTGCTCTCTTTATTACGCATTTCATCATTTACATTCAAGATGATGGGATAATTCATCAAAAAATATTTTTTTTTTTTTTTAAATATATTTTGATAACACATAGAATCGTGAAGAATGTATGATTCAACAGAAAATTTAAAAACGTTTTATGTAAAAAGTTTTTTTATCTTGTAATTATTTACTATTCTTTTCTTATTAATTGTTGAGTTTACCAAATTTGTCACGTCTGTTCAAAAAATTAAATAAAAATTAATAATAAAGTAATATAAACGAAATAAATCGCATTTAAATTTGAAAGTTCATCATAAAAGAACTTCTATACAAATTTCTGTCATTAATTGTTAAAAATATTATTTTATTAAACACTGTTAGTGAAATGTTTTCTGTGGAAAAACTTTACCATTTTTCTGACCTCATACAGCTGTAGTAATTGCAATTCATATCTAAAACGCAAAGCGAACCGACGCAGTCGGCAGGATTCGAACCTGCGCGGGGAAACCCCAATGGATTTCAAGTCCATCGCCTTAACCACTCGGCCACGACTGCTCGTTTAGTGCTAATAAATACAAAAGGAATTCTCACGAAATGTTCGCATCCGTAATCATTTTGTATATGAATTACTGCGGTGGCCTTCTGTAGTACGAAGTCGAGCCCGGCTAGCTCAGTCGGTAGAGCACGAGACTCTTAATCTCGGGGTCGTGGATTCGAGCCCCACGTTGGGCGGTGCCATATATTTTAATGCAAATTTTTGAATTGTTTCAAACGACAGAGGAAACATTCATCTAACATCTAAATCCCATACTTGTTAAAATATTTTTATCTTATATTAATATATTTTGATGGCATAGGCAAGAAAATGCCACGTACCGTGAAATTCAAATCAATGTTTCATATGTCATTAGTACATACCGCATTGTAAAATTTTTCTTTTTTATATAATTTTTTTGTAAAATTGCGGTCAGTTTATTTTTCTTACCTTGCTCTAAAAGAATTTCTGTCCAATTATATGTTCTATGCATAACAACGCTAAAAGTCAATCGAGACTTCCGCGGGGAAGCCCCAATGGATTTCGAGTCCATCGCCTTAACCACTCGGCCACGGCTGCATGTTCAGTAACGGAGCCGCTAATTAAGCCGAAAAGAAAGCATTGGCTCTTTTAGACGCATTGGAAAATCAGAATTGTATTTTTTTTATGTTTTATTCACGAAATTAGTAGAAACCTCGTGCTCCCTGAGTCATTACTGCAAAAGCGTATTTTTTCATTGCCAAAGGAGTGGTATATCAGACACGGTTCGTTTTTAATTTTTTCGCGTAATAGATGTATTATTGAGCTTATTTTTCGGTAGTAAGTGAACACATTTTATTTATTATTTTTATTAGTAGTAATTTTATGATTAATGATTTTACAGTTTTTGAAATGTTCTCTCACACGTAAGTGTAAAGAAGCATTTTATTTCTCTCTCTCTTTTTTTTTTTTTCTCGTACAAATGCAATTAAAAAAAATCATTTAGATTAACTCTAAACTTAAAATTAAATACAGTTACCGCCATACTAGAAATATGCTTAAACCTTTAATTTTACCATGATTTATTAATTCGCTTTCTTGTTTGTCCACTACAAATCTTGCAATCGATTTTTAACTATCTTCACGACAAGCCAGACATCTGAAATTTTTATAATAGCTCAGAACACGATGATAAGGCTTTATTTTAATGCTTCTATTCAAACAATATGTATTTGAAAATTTCCTGTAATTTCTCTCTTTACGCATTTCATCATTTTCTTTCAAGATAATGGGATAATTCATAAAAAAAATTTTTTTTTTTTAAATGTATTTTGATAATACATAGAATCGTTAAGAATGTATGATTCAACAGAAAATTTAAAAACATGGTATGTAAAAAGTTTTTTTATCTTGTAATTATTTACTATTCTTTTCTTATTAATTGTTGAGTTTACCAAATTTGTCACGTTTGTTCAAAAATTAAATAAAAATTAATAATGATGTAATATAAACGAAATAAATCGCATTTAAAATTGAAAGTTCATCATAAAACAACTTCAATACAAATTTCTGTCATTAATTGTTAAAAATATTATTTTATTAAACGCTGTTAGTGAAATGTTTTCTGTGGAAAAACTTTACCATTTTTCTGACTTCATACAGCTGTAGTAATTGCAATTCATATCTAAAACGCAAAGCGAACCGACGCAGTCGGCAGGATTCGAACCTGCGCGGGGAAACCCCAATGGATTTCAAGTCCATCGCCTTAACCACTCGGCCACGACTGCTCGTTTAGTGATAATAAATACAAAAGGAATTCTCACGAAATGTTCGCATCCGTAATCATTTTATATGAATTACTGCGGTGGCCTTCTGTAGTACGAAGTTGAGCCCGGCTAGCTCAGTCGGTAGAGCAGGAGACTCTTAATCGCGGGGTCGTGGGTTCGAGCCCCACGTTGGGCGGTGCCATATATTTTAATACAAATTTTTGAATTGTTTCAAACGACAGAGGAAACATTCATCTAACATCTAAATCTATACTTGTTAAAATATTTTTATCTTATATTAATATATTTTGAAGGCATAGGCAAAAAAAAATGCCACGTACCGTGAAATTCAAATCAATGTTTCATATGTCTTAGTACATACCGCATTGTAAAATTTTTCTTTTTTATATAATTTTTTTGAAAAATTGCGGTCAGTTTATTTTTCTTAACTTGCTCTAAAATAATTTCTGTCCAATTATATGTTCTATGCATAACAACGCTAAAAGTCAATCGAGACTACCGCAGACGGCAGGATTCGAACCTGCGCGGGGAAGCCCCAATGGATTTCGAGTTCATCGCCTTAACCACTCGGCCACGGCTGCATGTTCAGTAACGGAGCCGCTAATTAAGCCGAAAAGAAAGCATTGGCTCTTATAGACGCATTGGAAAATCAGAATTGTATTTTTTTTATGTTTTATTCACGAAATTAGTAGAAACCTCGTGCTCCCTGAGTCATTACTGCAAAAGCGTATTTTTTCAGGGCCAAAGGAGTGGTATCTCAGACACGGTTCGTTTTTAAATTTTTCGCGTAATAGATGTATTTTTGAGCTTATTTTTCGGTTGTAAGTGAACATATTTTATTTATTATTTTTATTAGTAGTAATTTTATGATTAATGATTTTACAGTTTTTGAAATGTTCTCTTACACGTAAGTGTAAAGAAGCATTTTATTTCTCCCTCTCTCTTTTTTTTTTTTTTTTTTTTTTTTTTGCTCGTACAAATGCAATTAAAAAAATCATTTAGATTAACTCTAAACTTAAAATTAAATACAGTTACCGCCATACTAGAAATATGCTTAAACCTTTAATTTTACAATGATTTATTAATTCGCTTTCTTGTTTGTCCACTACAAATCTTGCAATCGATTTTTAACTATCTTCACGACAAGCCAGACATCTGAAATTTTTATAATAGCTCAGAACACGATGATAAGGCATTATTTTAATGCTTCTATTCAATCAATATGTATTTGAAAATTTCCTGTAATTGTTCTCTTTATTACGCATTACATCTTTTTCATTCAAGATGATGGGATAATTCATCAAAATATATATATATATTTTTTTTTAAATGTATTTTGATAATACATAGAATCGTGAAGAATGTATGATTCAACAGAAAATTTAAAAACGTTTTATGTAAAAAGTTTTTCTTCTGTAATAATTTACTATTCTTTTCTTATTAATTGTTGAGTTTACCAAATTTGTCACGTCAGTTCAAAAATTAAATAAAAATTAATAATAAAGTAATATAAACGAAATAAATCGCATTTAAAATTGAAAGTTCATCATAAAAGAACTTCTATACAAATTTCTGTCATTAATTGTAAAAAAATATTATTTTATTAAACACTGTTAGTGAAATGTTTTCTGTGGAAAAACTTTACCATTTTTCTGACCTCATACAGCTATAGTAATTGCAATTCATATCTAAAACTAAAATGCAAAGTGACCCGACGCAGTCGGCAGGATTCGAACCTGCGCGGGGAAGCCCCAATGGATTTCGAGTCCATCGCCTTAACCACTCGGCCACGGCTGCATGTTCAGTAACGGAGCCGCTAATTAAGCCGAAAAGAAAGCATTGGCTCTTTTAGACGCATTGGAAAATCAGAATTGTATTTTTTTTATGTTTTATTCACGAAATTAGTAGAAACCTCGTGCTCCCTGAGTCATTACTGCAAAAGCGTATTTTTTCAGGGCCAAAGGAGTGGTATCTCAGACACGGTTCGTTTTTAAATTTTTCGCGTAATAGATGTATTATTGAGCTTATTTTTCGGTAGTAAGTGAACACATTTTATTTATTATTTTTATTAGTAGTGAAGTGTGTTGCTTAACACTCAGTTATGTAATGGCGTGTCGGCGTATTTTGAATTAATGACTCCAATGTAGAAAAATAAACTATTTATTAACATAACGAGGAACTATCTACAAGCGAACACACTTCTCTCGTTCGAACATGGCAGAATCCAAAACAAAACTTTTTACAGAGAGAAAAGTTGTAGTGCTTTTTGTGCGCTTGCAGCGCCATCTCATAAAATGCACCAGGGAGGATAGATAGAACACCATAGAGTATCCCCCCAGTGAACAAGGTGAACGATAAAATGCAAAAGTTCAATACAATAAATGCTTGATACAGTATAATATGTAATAGTAACATAGTAAGTAATGCAAAATAGAAATACAATGAACAATATATAATATTAAAAAGTGTAAGATAATATATACAAAACTATATTACATATTCAGTCACCAAATGTTTTGGGAAAGTGACTTTACGTCCAGAGCGTGTAGTACGTGTTTTGTTGACAGGAGTCGGCTCTGGTGGTATTTCGAATGATTTGTTGACAGGCGTTGGCTCAGATGGTTCTTGGTTAGGAACAGAATTATTTGTCACAACAGTATCTGACCATCTATAGGCGGGTTTCACGCGATCTATAGAAACTGTTGTGTTTTTACCATTTATATCAATGACAAAATTTTTATTATCTCTGTTTATGACAAGGTGAGGTCCAGTATACGGCGGTGTTAATGGACGAGTTACTTTGTCTGATCTTAAAAATACATGTGTACAATTCGACAATGCAGGATTTACGAAAACACTAGGACTGCTATGTAAGGAAGTAGCAGTTGGATTAAGTGTCTGCATTGTTTGTACCAAGTTGGAAACATAATTGGGATCAATCGTTTGGTCAATTTGTTTTTTATCAGTAATAAGATCAGAGGGTAATCGTAAAGTGGTACCATATACTAATTGTGCAGGTGTTGCATTAATGTCATTTTTAAGAGCTGAGCGCAAACCTAGTAAAACAATTGGAAGGGTTTCAGTCCATTTAGTGTGATTATGTGCCTTAAGAGCATCTTTTAAATGTCTATGATAGCGTTCTAAAATTCCATTTGACTGGGGATGGTATGCCGAAGTCCGAATGCGCTTACAGCCTAAGATATGCATAAGTTCTCGAAATAGAGTAGATTCAAAATTACGACCTTGATCTGTGGTGATAGTGACTGGGCATCCGAATCTAGAGATCCAACCATGCAATAAGGCACGAGCGGTTGTTTCCGCAGTCATATCAGGGGTCGGAATTACCTCGGGCCATCTGGTAAATCTGTCAATGATTGTTAAACAATACTGATTTCCATCTGATGGGGGAAGAGGGCCAATGAAATCTAAATGAATATGGGCAAAACGGGCATCCGGTAGGGCAAATGTTCCAACTGGTGACTTGGTGTGCTTTGTTATTTTGGCTCTTTGGCAATTAACACAACTGCGAACCATAGATTTGATATCTTTATGCATGCCAGGCCATACGAATCTTTTAGCAATTAAATTTATGGAGGCTGACATACCTGGATGTGAAAGGAAATGCAAATTTTCAAAAACTAATTTTCGCAAACTTTGTGGAACGAATGGACGGGGATGTTTTTGAGATGTGTCGCAATATAGGTCAATATCCTCAAGGGGAAAATAGTGTTTTTCTAATTGTAAGGATGTGGTATTGGATTGCAAAAGTTTTTGAAGTTCTTGATCAGTTGATTGTGCAGAAGCAAATTCTTTAAAATCAAGTACAGTTGGGGAAATTTGATTGATCTCTATGCGAGATAATGCATCGGCTACATGATTTTCAGAACCTTTCATATATCGGATATCGGTAGAAAATTGGGATATATAATCGAGATGACGTAGCTGTCGAGGACTGCACTTTTCAGGATTTTGTTTGAAAGCGTATATTAAGGGTTTCTGATCAGTGTAAATGAAAAAGTTTCTACCTTCTAGTAAGTGACGAAATTTCTTTATAGAGGAATATATGGCGTAAAGTTCACGGTCATATGTCGACCAATTCTTTTGAGACTTACTTAATTTGCCAGAATAAAATGCTATAGGTTCCCATTGATTATCAGACATTTGCATGACAGAGCCACCAACAGCGACGTTTGATGCATCTACCCATAAGCTTAATTGGGCACCAGGAATAGGATGTTTTAGAAGCGTTGCATGAGAAATTGCTTCTTTTGATTTCGTAAATGCAAAATTTGCTTCGTCGTTCCATTCTAATTGCTCCATTGAAATTTTGGCATTGGAACGCGGATGTTTCCTTTTATTTTTGTGCCCTTCGAGGAATTTAACGAGGGGTGCTAAAATATCAGCAGCTCTGGGAATGAATCGTCTGTAAAAATTAAATATACCTAAATATCTACGAAGTTGAGTAATAGTTGTAGGTCTTGGAAATTTTAAAATGGCTTCAACACGGTCAGAAGTTGGTGAAAGACCATCTTTTGACACTGTAAAACCTAAAAATTCCAAAGTGGGAACACCAAATATGCATTTTGAGGGCTTAATTGTAAGGCCGTAATGATCAAGTCTGGAAAATAGTGCTCTGAGATGTTCAATATGTTCTTCGAGGGATTTGGATGCAATTAAAATATCGTCTATAAATGGATAAACACCTTTTAAATTTCTTGTAACTTCATCAATAAATCTCTGAAATGTGCTGGAAGCATTGCACAAACCAAACTGCATCCGAGTGCTCTCGAAGAGTCCGAAAGGTGTACATATGGCAGTTTTGTGAACATCCTCGGGAGCAATCGGAATTTGATGAAAAGCTTTAACTAAATCAATACGTGAAAAAATTGTGGTTCCGTGAAGTTCACTAGTAAAATCAGCAATGTTGGGGATGGGATATTTATCCTTTTTAGTGTGAGCATTTAGTGCTCTGTAATCTCCAACAGGTCGCCAGTCATCGCTGTTTTTCTTTGGAACCATATGCAAAGGTGAAGCATAATTGCTGTTGGATGGACGCATGTGTCCCAAATCCAACATATGCTGAAATTCCATTTTTGCAATTTTTAAACGGTCGGGGGCCAGACGACGTGGTTTAGCGTATACCGGTGGGCCAAAAGTTTCGATATGATGCATAACAGAATGTTTCACAATTTGGTTTGGGCTAGGAGATTTACTGATGTTAGGAAATTCACTTAAAAGATTAGAAAAAATATCATTACTTATGATAGATTTCACTGAATATATATCAGAATTATGTACAACACAATGAGAATTTAAGCTTGTGACATTATCAAATAAAGAACGTTTTCTAAGATCTGGCTTTAAATTAAAGTAATGTAAAAAATCAGCACCTAAAATAGGGGTTGAAACATTACAAACATAAAAAGGGTAAACAAACTGTTTTCTTAGACCAAGATCAATAGATAATAATTTACGTTTATATACATTAATTAAAGTACCATTAGCTGCAACAAATTTTTGAATTGGAATAGACATTTTGTCTATTTTTGATGCTGGAATTAATGAACAGTCACTTCCTGTGTCCACTAAAAATTTTAGATTGCTTCTTTTATCTCGTACAAAAAGGCGACGAGAAGTGGAAGGCGAGGCGTATGTCGCCGCTACTCCTTGCCGTAGTCGTTTCCCGCGGAAAAAGTACAGGGAGGTACGCACTTTTTAGCTTTAGAGCTAAATTTCTGATGATACCAGCAAAATTCTTTATTAACTTTTGGGCTCTTGTGCCGAAAATTAGATCGAGATAGTGAACGAGAATGACTTCTGGAACGTCGCAATGAAGCCACTTCTTCTCTTAAAAGTTTTAATTCTTTTAAAAGTTCGGAATCAGCACTCGAAGAATTAGTTGTACTAACAGCACCTACCTGTGGTGGAGATACATCCAAAATTTTATCAGCTATTTCGGCAGCTTTAATGGGTGTAAGGTCTTGCACTGATGCTAAAATAAATTGCGCATTTGAAGGCAGTTGTTGCAAGAATAGTTCGAGCAAAAGAGTGTCGGATACCTTATGGTTTTCAGCTCTTCTCTGCATGACGCGAAGTAGTTCTGACGGTTTTCTATCCCCTAGTTGTTCACCAGCTAATAATCGGCGAATTTCCTGCGATTTTGTTTCACCACAACGTTGAATTATTTCGTCCTTTAAGTTTTTGAATGGATCGGAATTATCAGGTGAAATTATTACGTCACGCACAGTCATTGCAATTTCTGGAGGTAAATTCGCAACACAATAGTTATATTTTGTTCTAGAATCCGTTATTGGTTTCGGCACAGCTAGTTGAAATGTTGATTCTACCATCGTGAACCACAGGGCCGGGTCCGTAGGGATGAATGCAGGGATTTTCACTGCAGCTGTTTCATTCATGTTGAAAACAGAAACGAAAACACTTATAATCCAAAAATAAGAACAGTTTATCCGGGTCACCACTGAAGTGTGTTGCTTAACACTCAGTTATGTAATGGCGTGTCGGCGTATTTTGAATTAATGACTCCAATGTAGAAAAATAAACTATTTATTAACATAACGAGGAACTATCTACAAGCGAACACACTTCTCTCGTTCGAACATGGCAGAATCCAAAACAAAACTTTTTACAGAGAGAAAAGTTGTAGTGCTTTTTGTGCGCTTGCAGCGCCATCTCATAAAATGCACCAGGGAGGATAGATAGAACACCATAGTAGTAATTTTATGATTAATGATTTTACAGTTTTTGAAATGTTCTCTCACACGTAAGTGTAAAGAAGCATTTTATTTCTCTCTCTCTATTTTTTTTCTCGTACAAATGCAATTAAAAAAATCATTTAGATTAACTCTAAACTTAAAATTAAATACAGTTACCGCCATACTAGAAATATGCTTAAACCTTTAATTTTACCATGATTTATTAATTCGCTTTCTTGTTTGTCCACTACAAATCTTGCAATCGATTTTTAACTCTCTTCACGACAAGCCAGACATCTGAAATTTTTATAATAGCTCAGAACACGATGATAAGGCATTTTTTTAATGCTTCTATTCAAACAATATGTATTTGAAAATTTCCTGTAATTGCTCTCTTTATTACGCATTTCATCATTTTCATTCAAGATGATGGGATAATTCATCAAAAAATATTTTTTTTTTTTTTTTAAATATATTTTGATAACACATAGAATCGTGAAGAATGTATGATTCAACAGAAAATTTAAAAACGTTTTATGTAAAAAGTTTTTTTATCTTGTAATTATTTACTATTCTTTTCTTATTAATTGTTGAGTTTACCAAATTTGTCACGTCTGTTCAAAAATTAAATAAAAAATAATAATAAAGTAATATAAACGAAATAAATCGCATTTAAAATTGAAAGTTCATCATAAAAGAACTTCTATACAAATTTCTGTCATTAATTGTTAAAAATATTATTTTATTAAACACTGTTAGTGAAATGTTTTCTGTGGAAAAACTTTACCATTTTTCTGACCTCATACAGCTGTAGTAATTGCAATTCATATCTAAAACTAAAATGCAGAGCGAACCGACGCAGTCGGCAGGATTCGAACCTGCGCGGGGAAACCCCAATGGATTTCAAGTCCATCGCCTTAACCACTCGGCCACGACTGCTCGTTTCGTGACAATAAATACAAAAGGAATTCTCACGAAATGTTCGCATCCGTAATCATTTTGTATATGAATTACTGCGGTGGCCTTCTGTAGTACGAAGTCGAGCCCGGCTATCTCAGTCTGTAGAGCACGAGACTCTTAATCTCGGGGTCGTGGGTTCGAGCCCCACGTTGGGCGGTGCCATATATTTTAATACAAATTTTTGAAATGTTTCAAACGACAGAGGAAACATTCATCTAACATCTAAATCCATACTTGTTAAAATATTTTTATCTTATATTAATATATTTTGATGGCATAGGCAAGAAAATGCCACGTACCGTGAAATTCAAATCAATGTTTCATATGTCTTAGTACATAACGCATTGTAAAATTTTTCTTTTTTATGTAATTTTTTTGTAAAATTGCGGTCAGTTTATTTTTCTTACCTTGCTCTAAAAGAATTTCTGTCCAATTATATGTTCTATGCATAACAACGCTAAAAGTCAATCGAGACTACCGCAGACGGCAGGATTCGAACATTCGCGGGGAAGCCCCAATGGATTTCGAGTCCATCGCCTTAACCACTCGGCCACGACTGCATGTTCTGTAACGGAGCCTCTAATTAAGCCGAAAACAAAGCATTGGCTGTTTTAGACGCATTGGAAAATCAGAATTGTATTTTCTTTATGTTTTATTCACGAAATTAGTAGAAACCTCGTGCTCCCTGAGTCATTACTGCAAAAGCGTATTTTTTCAGGGCCAAAGGAGTGGTATCTCAGACACGGTTCGTTTTTAAATTTTTGGCGTAATAGATGTATTATTGAGCTTATTTTTCGGTAGTAAGTGAACACATTTTATTTATTATTTTTATTGGTAGTAATTTTATGATTAATGATTTTACAGTTTTTGAAATTTTCTCTCACACGTAAGTGTAAAGAAGCATTTTATTTCTCTCTCTCTCTTTTTTTTTTTTTTTTTTCTCGTACAAATGCAATTAAAAAAAAATCATTTAGATTAACTCTAAACTTAAAATTAAATACAGTTACCGCCATACTAGAAATATGCTTAAACCTTTAATTTTACCATGATTTATTAATTCGCTTTCTTGTTTGTCCACTACAAATCTTGCAATCGATTTTTAACTATCTTCACGACAAGCCAGACATCTGAAATTTTTATAATAGCTCAGAACACGATGATAAGGCATTATTTTAATGCTTCTATTCAATTAATATGTATTTGAAAATTTCCTGTAATTGTTCTCTTTATTACGCATTACATCATTTTCATTCAAGATGATGGGATAATTCATCAAAAAAAATATATATATATTTTTTTAAATGTATTTTGATAATACATAGAATCGTGAAGAATGTATGATTCAACAGAAAATTTAAAAACGTTTTATGTAAAAAGTTTTTCTTCTGTAATAATTTACTATTCTTTTCTTATTAATTGTTGAGTTTACCAAATTTGTCACGTCTGTTCAAAAATTAAATAAAAATTAATAATAAAGTAATATAAACGAAATAAATCGCATTTAAAATTGAAAGTTCATCATAAAAGAACTTCTATACAAATTTCTGTCATTAATTGTAAAAAAATATTATTTTATTAAACACTGTTAGTGAAATGTTTTCTATTGAGATAACATGGTTAGTTTTTCTCACCATTATTTTTAAATTTGCCAGTTATTATGTTATGATATTTTTACCTTTTGCACTGTACTTTTTACTTTTCACCACATTGTTTTTTTTTGAATTTAATCTTTTTATCTTTTACACATATAAATTTTCCTAATCCTACTCAGTTACTTTAATTGATATACTGGCCTTTTCTCTTTACTTTTCTTAAAGTTGATGCTTTCTTTAAACAAAACTATTTACACTTTATGAATGATATAAACTATCAATCTGCTTCTAAATTAGTAAATTCAATTCTGCCTGGAATTTTAACTCTATTAATAAGAAATCTAACTTCAAATAAAATATATTAAATTACTAAATATTAAGATTCTATAATCTACAGATTTTTTTTTTTTTGTATAAAAGATTATAAAATAAAATAAAGAATTAAACAAAAAAAAAAACTCATGTCTAAATTTAATTTGAACCTATTATCTTTACCAGTCACCTCTTATATATATCTATCAAGTTTCTAAAATAAGGCCAAAAGATAAAAAAAAACAAATCCAGAGTTTTTCTCTGGTTTTCTTATAAAATGCTAAATGCAACTTTTATAACAATCAAACTTTTGATATCCTGTCAGAATTGTTTACTAAAAATTTACAAGAAAGCACCAGACTTTTTTCTTTAATAAAAAAAAAACGTATAGTGTCAAAGAAGATTTAAAATCGTTACTTCACCTTTCGATTTAGCTCTCACAAATGAAATATAATTTACTTTAAATAAAAAAATAAAAAAAACCTGCGTTGTGTACCCATAAGAAACCCAAGTAAAATGAAGGACAATGATGACAGCGATGTTACTTTTATGTTACTATATTATTAAATCATATACCTCAATGTAAACAAATTTTATACCTAAATCTTCCAATACAACTGGACCTTTCAGTACACAGACACCACAAATACATGAACCAGAAAAAAAAACATTTTATTTATTTCTTCTTTCAGGATCCACCTGGAAAGAAAACTTACCACCTCAACCCTCTTTGGGAATCGTTTATTGACCAGATTTTAAATCCTAATATCTAAGTCACCAGATTTGACTATACAATTTATTTAACTTCAATTTATTTTTTTTTTTTTTTGTTCTTTCACAATTCCCAGTCAGAAGGTTAAAGTAGCTAACTGAAGGTGTCCAGTTACGAATTTATTTAATGATTTCATTTGAAAAAAATGTTCCTACAACTTTTAATATATTAATATAGTCCTTGTCATTAGACTTTCCTAATATTAAAATTCGATCTATTTTTAGAAGACACATAGATTCAAACTACATTTATTCTATATTAAAGCATGGTTATTAAAAGGTATAACAGAGTTAACCAGCTCTAACTCAATATGTGTATCTATAAATTCTCATTAATAAATTCATCCTACTCCAGAATAATAAAGGTATACTGTCATCACTGTACATCATTGGAGACTTTCATTTTTGCCCAAATATTATCATCTTACGTACTTCCTAAACAATAAGATTTTTCTTTTATTAGTAATCTCTAGTTTCGTCTGAATAACATAATTTTTCTACCCTAGAATTCTCTAATGAATTAGAGAACCTCCTCCAATAATAAAAAATTTAGGTATTTAAAGGATGGCTTCCTCCTGGAAACTCCAACTTAAACATACTATTATATAAATTAAAAAATAGTACAAAAAAATAACAACAGAATCTATAAAAAAAACTAAGTTCTCTTAAAATACAAACAATAATATTTATTTGATCTCATTATCCTACACTAAACAAACAAAACATAAGAAATATATAAATAATCAGGAAAAATATTACGTTCTTTTAACACAATATAACCTACGACAACTTCGTATGAAAAAAAATAAACGTAAGAAACCAAGAGTTTCATACACTTTCGAACACTTTATCATTTAAAACCCCTTTTTTTTTGTTAAAATGCAAACACTAAATAAACCAAAAAAAAAGCTTTAACAACTTACAATTAAGGCCTTCTCGAGTTGTGGCTGTTATTCTTTAGACTAAACAGGAGTCTGGCTATCAGGAATCATGGCTTTCAAAATTGAACACTGGGACTTGGATGAGTATGCTGCCGGGCGAAGTCCTTCCTCACGCCGTTGAAGGTCGGCTGTGGCTTAGTACCAGGGCATTAGTTGTCTCATTCAAACTTATCTTTTCAAGGACGGATTTAATTTCGTAGAATATTGCTACAATGACCTCATTTTTCCACTCGTGGGTCATTTCTGCTCCTCTTGAACGAATGAAAAAAAGACGGATGCTACTAAAAACAAAAACGGACGATGGCCTTAATGCCGCCCCAATCTCCCACCTATAAAAAGGTCTTCACTGATTGGGGTGGTCGGCAAAGCCTTTTGTTTTGTCAACATAATCAATTAAGGTCCAACCTTTGACTGGATATAGCCGCTGGCCTCAAATGTCATTACCGATGTCGAGATTCACCGTCATAACTTGCAAGTCGCCGCCACTGGAGTGAGTCAGGGCCCGCTACCGTTCAGTCCTGCCTTCGGTGATGCTGCGAGAGCGCCAAGAAAACGAACCTGTACGTATGAAGTTCTCCAGCTCAATACCTCATCTCGGGGAGCCCGGAGGCCCCCTTCTCCTTATAAGGAAAATTTTTCTACATCTCCGTCCTGGATGGAGTCTTCACATCGAAAGTCAAAGGAACTCAATTCTCACTTGTTGCCAAAATGTATTCCTACAATTATTCATTGTCCAATGGAAATCCAATTTTTTCAAAAACCTACACCTCTTCGTGATTACCCCCACGCTATGATAGGCCCACTAGGCTGCCTCAAGGAGGAGCCTTTCTCACCCCTATACAATAAAAAAAAATAAAAGAATTCCGCCAGATGCCCCTGACAGAAAAAAAACATCTGGGGATTTCTCCGTCAACCCACAAAATTCCAGACCTAGACTTTTTGAACTTGACAGATTTTCAGACATACCCGTGTCATAAACTCTTTGAATTCGACAGATTTTCTGACATCCCCGTATCATAAATACGGCTTTATGCAGTCCTCAGAAACATAAAAAGTTTAAAGTTTCTCGTCTCCCTATCTGAACTCTGGCATTTCACAGGCTAGATAGCATTTTTCGAGTCATCAACCGCTCAGTTTCCCGGGAAAAGAGATCACACAAAGTGTTTCTCCAGAAAGTTAGGGGAAGCCCAGTAAACATCATTCAACAACTTCTGGAAAAGTCAGTCTACCCCACAACATCTTGCTTTCCGAGAAGAGAAAAAAAATTAGAAAATTCTTAAGTGCCGCAACCTACAGCTAAGGCAGGAAAAACTTGAGTTTTTATAAACTTTTAAAAGAGTATATCTAAGTTTTTAAGTAAAAATTTAAACCGTTCGTGTAACATTTAACTTTTTCTTTTATAATTGATAAATTTTAAATAATATAGTTTTCTGAGAAAAGGGTCTGAAAAATATAGTTTTTGTAAAAATAAACAAGTTTCTGAATAAAGTAAAAAAAGAAACAGTTCCAGTGAAATTTAAATTCTTGTAATAATATAAAAGTTTTGAATAAAGATGAAAATGAAATATTACAGAAGATGAAAATAAAATATTAAAATTTAAAATAATAGCAAAAATTTAAAATATTAACATTTAAGAAATACAGTTTTTGTAGGAAACCGAAATTCATCTTAACAATCACCCTCCCTTTTATGTTAAAAAAAAAAATAATTTTTTTTTTTTTTTTTTTGTAAGTGTGCAAAAATCCCTAAATTTTTCTGAAGGAAAAGAAGAGAATGTTAAAGTGTCCCAGACGAAAGTATAAATCAAACGCCGATCCCTACGCCGCCTGGAGCAAACGAACACTCATCTTACTAGAAAACTCAAATCCGGCCGGGTACCTGAGAATTCTAGTCCTTCTCTACAAAAGGCTAAGTTCCCGAAATTATAATTGCATTCAAAATACTACAAGTAGCCTCTTTTAATAAGTATATTCCTCACATAATGTCTAAATTAGTTTTTTTTTTTTTTTTTTGAGTGATATATAAAGTAATCCGGAACGAAAAACAAGAAGCGAAAGCCACGATATCTACCCCGTAGCGATGTAAACAAAACACAGCTGTTTTATCCCTTCCTCTATGGGAGATCTATCTCAGACGAGTTTTTTCTCTCCTCATCCTTCCACGGTACCAATCAATCAAACCGCGAAGAACCCTACGCAGTTTCTCCTCTCCTGAGCCAACGGCTGTCAATCACTCCGTCTGATGAACCGATGAGAACGTTTTTCCCTCCAGTTGATGAGTCCTCTCACTCCAACTCTTGCTGAAGCGGTGATGTAAACATTTCCGAAAACAACTAAATTACCCGCTTTACGAACAACGGACTAGACATTTTTGGGATTGAACTTTTCCTAGACAAATAAGGGTTAGTAATCTAATTCGTAGGACAGAGCCACAACTGGAAAAAGCCTTTTACAGATTATGCGATAATAACCATGATAAGAATAAGAAAATAAATGGACATCACAAGATACATGTATAATGATGCTACATGGATTTGTTTTGGCCCACCGGTGGGCATAAGATTACATAAAATTAAATATAAACATAACATTAATATACAAATAATAAATGATAAAACATAAGGAATAATAGATGATATAAGTTGGTAGGTATATAAATACACAGAAATAAGTAACACATATTAGTAGTTAAATATAAACAAATACCTAGTGACATCCAAAAAAAAAATTTTGAATAAACCATGGCGGTTGCTTAGCCTCTCCTTGCAATGGGATTACACCCGAAAAACCAATATACCAAGCAAAAGTTCATTATATATAGGATAAACAATCCAAGGCAAGAAAATCTTTTCTCTTTTCTCGCTCTCTCTCTAAAAAAACACCTGTATAAGCTTTAAAACAAAAAAAATTTCTTCTAGATAGAGATTGTTTACATTTTATGAAAAGTTATACACCTCTAATAGATGTATATATAGACAAGAGATACTCTTCCCTTTTTCCTTTCTCAGAAACTAACTGAATTTTGAAAAACACACTATCCACTTCTGACCTTATAGTACTAAAACAATCAATAATCATGCAGTGCCTGTGATAAACTCCAGCCCACATAAAAAAATTGTAATGAGATCCCAGTATTTTAGAAATTTACATATAAGGTAATTTTAGTATATACATACAACATAGCCTAACCTAGGACAGGGCAGCGTAAACAAATGATACAGAAAGAAAACGCAGCTTTAGTAATGAGAAACCCAAAAAATTCTTTCCTGTGGTGAATTCGTACACAAGAATGCACGAAACCGTGTGATTATTTGAACTAACCTAAAAATTTTTTTGGTCATTTGAACAAAACACCAAACCACAGAAAGAGAAAAATGCAACTCGCATTTTTCAAACATAGAAGTGCGTAAAAAAAAAATTGACATTAACAAAATGTTTCACGCTTGAAAAATGCAGATTTCAAACTTACGAGTTTACATAAGCTAATATATTTATAGGAATGCAAAAAAAAATCAAACGAAATGCGTATTTACAACAATTTATATATACAAAATTTACTTTCTGCTTCTCAGTGAATATCGGTGAGTGGGGATTTTTGACGCAGTTTTTGAATTATCTCTCGACCTTTTCACTTTTGACTGGCCTACCAAATGCGAAAAATCCTGCTCCGATCCACTGACCGTAGGAGAGACTGATTTTTGCTTAATCACTTGAGAGGGTAAAGAGTATATGGGATTTGAACCCGGTACTTCCTCGTTCTCTGCTTCGCTAACAGTAGGCGAGCAGTCTTGAGGGTTAAACACCTGGGAAGGTAGAGTATGGCTGGGAATCGAACCTGTCACCTGCCCATCCAGTGTCCTATGAGAGGAATTTAACTCGCAAACTGTGTTAAAACCTGGCTGACCCTGAGAACTGTGAATACTTTGAGAGTCACTTTCTGGTGGACCAACAAAATCTAAGAGAAATCGTTTTCTTCTCTTTTCTTTTCTTGCTAACCTATACTTTTCCCACATATCCACCACTACTGGATGTAGGTCTCCATTAACTTGTACCTGTGGTGTTGTAATGTTTTCTGTTAGTTCATTCTCTATACTATCTAAGAGAGGGAACACGGGTTTGCTTATTATTTTAGATAATCTGTCAACATGCACAATTTGAATATTGTTTGGATTTTTGACTTCCTGTATCTCATAATTTACAAAACCTATTTTTCTAATCACGCGAAAAGGACCTGAGTTCTTCTTGTTAAATTTTTTACAAAGGCCTGGTTTAATAGCTGGAGTATATAGCATCACCAGATCTCCTATTTTCAAATGTTTATCAATAGCAGTCTTTTTTCTATACATTTCTTGCCTTTCCGCTGATTTTTCTAATAATGTTCTAATTTGTGAGAATGTAAGTTTTAGGGAGGGAATTAGTCGTTCACAGTATGAAGGGCAGTCATTATAATTAATTGGTTCCTTTTGACAGAAAATATTATAAGGAAGTTGAATATCTCTACCGTATGTTACAAAAAAAGGTGTTTCATTAATTGTAGAATGTATACCTGACCTCATAGCTAAAAGTACAAATTTTAATTTATCATCCCAGTCATTGTGATTGTTATTTACTAAATGAGCGAGTGCATTATTCATTGTTGCATGCTGTCTCTCAACTTGTGCGTTACTTTGTGGGTGGTAACTGGAAGTGTGTCGGTGAGTAATTTGCAGTTTACTGTATACCTGTGTTATTGCTTCACTCATGTAATTTTTACCTTTATCAGTAATTATTTTTGTGGGCGCCCCATGTCTTGAAATAAAGTCGGCCAAGGTTTCTGCCAAAGTATCAGAGGTGATGTTTTGTACTGCATAGGCTTCTGGCCATTTACTAAAACTGTCAACATAACATACAATATATTTATTTCCCTTTTCAGTAATGGGATAAGGACCACAGATATCAGAGTGTATGGTATCAAACGGTTTATTTGGAATTTCTAATCTCTGGAGCTCAGCTAATTTTTTAGGTTTGTGTGCTCTAAACTCTAAGCAAGATTGACAGGAAGCCACTAATCTTTTAACGTCTGAATACATCCCTTTCCAGAAATAATTATTTTTTATCCTAAAAAATGTTTTGTAAAAACCAGCATGACATGCTACTGGAGATTCGTGTGTCATATGAAAAACCTTTGGCACAAGCGCTTTAGGCAAAACAATTCTCTCACCTTTTTCCTTTTTGTGAATTGGGTTAATTTTTTCGCATACAATAACTTCATTATTTACTGAAAATTTATAATTTTTAGGCGCAATCGGTAAGCCTTTACACAATCTAGCACTAACATATTTACAAAAATTATCTTGACTTTGAGCGCGCCTGATTTCCTCTAAAAACTCTACATTACTTAAGGTGTGAATTTCTCGATTGACATTTTCCAGTACATTACAGTCTATGGTAGGATTATTCTCAATTTGTAGATCATGGTCAATAAACCTCGACAAAAAATCTGCTACGGAATTACACTTTCCTTTTATATGTTTGGCGACAAATTCAAATTCGCTTAAAGCACATAACCATCTAGCAATTCGAGATGTGGGGTCTCTAAGTTTTAGAGCATACGTGAGGGCCGCGTGGTCAGTGTAAATAATGAATTTTCGATGGAAAATGTAACATTTGAAATACTGAGTTGCCCAAACTAGGGCCAACAGTTCTCTCTCCGTGGCCGAATACTTTTTCTCAACCTCTTTTAATTTTCTACTAGCAAATGCTACAGGGTGTGGAAAACCTGAGTTGTCATACTGACATAAAACTGCCCCCATGGCTTCTGCTGAACTGTCTGTATACAAAATAAAATCTTTTTTCATGTCGGGAAGTAACAAAGAAGGAATTTTAGCAATTTCATTTTTCATATCTAAAAATTCTCGTTCAGCTTTGTCTGTCCATTGAAATTTAGTCTTTTCTTTTGTCAAATTAGTTAAGTTTATTGTTCTTTTCGAATAATCACTTATATGCCTTCTGTAAAATCCCACAGATCCCAGAAAAGATCTAACTTGTTTTCTGTTTACAGGTCGCTTAATTTTACTTATTATCTCAACATTTTTGTTAGCAGGAAAAATTTCACCATTTTTAATGTTAAACCCAAGAAATGTTATTTGAGATTTAAAAAAATGGCACTTGGAGGGCTTTAAACGTAAATTATGGGTTCTTAACCTATCAAAAACTAAATTTAATTTTTCAAAATGGGATTTTATGTCTTTAGAAGCGACGCAGATGTCATCTATATAAATTAGAATGTTTAAATGCTGTAAGTCACTTAGAATAAAATTCATTAATCTTTGGAAAGCTGCGGGGGAAGATTTTAAACCGAATGGACTTCTGGTCCATTGCAATAGCTTATCGTGCGTCACAATTGCTGTAATATGCTGCTGATTTTCAGGTATCTTTTGCTGAAAAAATCCACTAGTAAGATCTAAAGTGGAGAAATATTTGGAGCCTGCCAAAGAATCTATAGTTTCAGAGATGTTAGGGATGGGGTAACTGTCGCTAACTATTTTCTTATTTAATTTCCTGAAATCACATGCTAGCCTAAATGAACCGTCCGCCTTCTTAACTAAAATAATGGGGGATGCATATGGAGAATTAGATGGCACAAGAATTTTTGCTTCGATGAGTGTATTTATTTGTTTATTCATCTCCTCTCTTAAGTTGTAGGGAACTCTATAGGGAGAACTCCTAACAGGGGTGTCATCACTTAAATTTATGTTGTGCATAACAGTGTCACACCCTGGTAAATCAAGTACTGAGGCAGCAAAAACATCCGAGTTCTTTTGTAAAAATTTTTGTACCTGCTCTTTTAAATTTTCATCTAAGTGATCTAATTTAAACTCGGTGTCCCATTGCAAATTTATATTTTCCAACTCTCCAATTTCTGTCACTTCCCCAAAGTTTACTTGGGGCTTTGGCTCTTCCTCCCCAATTTCCTCTAAGAACCCAAGTTGACAATTTTTATTTAAATGAAAAGGTTGTTCTGTTAGATTTAAAACCTTTACATACAACTTATCCGGGTTATTTAGGCAAACTGTATGACTAATAACAATGGAATCAGAGATAAATTTATGAGGGTAAATAAACACATTTTTGGAACTGGAATTGTTCATGTTTCTTACTTTTACAGGAATTACTGATTCTGAGAGAGAAGGAATAATTTTTTTTTGTTTTTGCATATATAGGGATGGGGTTGAGCATTGCAGTGCCAAAATTAACAGACTGGTCTTGCTGAGACCCAAACAAAATTTCAAAATTATCTCCAGTAAGTGTTTTGTTTTTGAAATCTACTTTAATATTGTATTTATTAAGCCAAGGTATCCCTAAAATAACTTGAAAACTTGGAGATAGAGAGCCATCACATATAGCAAAAATGTCAGAAAATTCCGTTTTTCCCAATTTAAACTCTAGCTCTGCCTTATTTCTTAAGGTAACTTCACCGCCTAAAAGTGTTCTGAGATTTGTTGAACAAATCTGTTTACTTATTCCCCTAATATTTTTTACAATATTACTAGCTATCAAATTGCAGGAACACCCAGAATCAATTAACACATTATGATGTTCACCTTTATAAAAAAAGGGTAATATAGGCAGTTTATTTACAAAAGATTTGTTCCAACCTGAATAGAAATATTCAGTATTTTGAGGTATTTGTGTTGAAGGTGCCAGATCCCAAGCCTCTACCTCCCTAGGTGAGATCCCCTCTAGTTTAAAGGTTTATTTTCATGGTGGGTGTTATTTTGTAATCTCTCAGTGCCTACTTGGGCACCTCCCCGACCCTGGGAACGATAACCGCTTCTGAAAGTATAATTTTGAGAATTTTGGGCTGAGTTCCTACTCTGTTGAACATCTTTTTGTCTCTTTAAACATTCTCTCTTATAATGGCCGGCCCTACCACAATAATAACACACAATATCTTTTTTAGATTTTGGAGGTGGTCGTTCATCTCTCCCACTCTCAAGGCTTTGGACTTTTGAGGATAGCTGTGACACTTGTACTGATAAATCAGCAATAAGATTCGCTAGAGTCTGGTGAGGAGCTGCTGACCCATCCTGGGTCGCTACTTGGGCCGCACAGGCCATCTCAGCCCCATAGCCGCTTGAGCTAGAGACTTGCTGGGGGCTAACCGAGAGAAAAGCTTCCTCTTCTGCGAGCGCAATGCGTTCGACTTCTTCAACCGTAGTAGGGGACCTAGCAATCACTCCTTTTCTAATTTCTGGCCTCAGGTTCTTTAGTAAAAGAGCAAGAAGCCACTCTCTTTCGGTTTGCGCTAAATTTTCGAGGGGGATTTTCTGCGCCTCTAGAGCCCTTCTAGCCCTAACTTTTGCCTTAGCCATAAAATCTGCCACCGACATGTCGGGTAACTGTACAAAGGACCAAAAATCGTGTATCACTTTGTGCAAATCCTCCTTTGCCCCGAACCTATCTCTCAATAATTTTTCTAAATCGCCGAAATCTTTAACATGCATCTTGTGGTCCCTGTACAGCTGCTGGGCTGCCCCTGCCAAGCGCTGAGTAGCAGCGAAGAAAAGCTCTTCCTGTTTCCATCCTAGGAAACGAGCAAACTCGTGAAATTTTGCAAAGAATTCGCCGACAGAAAAAGAGGGGTCTCTCCCTGTAAAAACTGGGATGAAAGAGAGATTATCCAAGAGGAGTGCTCTTCTCTGGCACTGCGCGTTTTCCACCCCCACTGCCAGTGCAGCACTCGAATTTTGACCTTGTGAGAAGAGGGACTCATTTTGGAGTACACTACCTCCCAGCTCTGAATCCACTTGCGTTTCTTTACTACTGGACATTTTAGTAATTTATCAGTACAATCTATTTATTCTAATTTTATTTTAGCCAGATGTTATCAAAAAAAAAATTTATCCACCCCCTTTAATTCTTTTTTTCTTTTTTTTTTTTTTTTTTGAAATAAAAGTTTAGAAAATTTCTAAATTACGCATATAATTAAAGATAGTTTAGTAAAAGCTTAGCATTTAAAAAGTTTGCTGAGTATAAATTATCAAATCGTGTTTACCCCCTTTATTTTTGTAAAATTTTAAAATAAAAACAGACTGAAAAAAATTTTGTTATCATTAATTTTGGATTATATATATATGGGGGCTAAGTAAATAAAAATAAAAAAAAAATATATAACGAGAGAGAGAGAAAGAAAAAAATATATCCTTCCCTTGAGGGGAAACTTCACATGCAAGGAGAGGGCAATACCACAATTAATTATATTGTTAGAAAGAATTAATACCTTGGGTATAAATATACTTCTATAAAAAAATCAATAAAAGCACAAAACACAATAATAAAAGAAAAATAATTTCAAAGAATAAAACAATGAAAAATAAAATTATTTTCCCCAAAGAGGATTTTCATACATAATTTTGATACATACTATACTGCAAATTAAAAATATTAAGCATCACAATTAAAAGACTCTTTTCTATTCCGCAATAACAATTATGTGAGATCCTGTACTCACGGCGCCAGTTATTTTATTGAGATAACATGGTTAGTTTTTCTCACCATTATTTTTAAATTTGCCAGTTATTATGTTATGATATTTTTACCTTTTGCACTGTACTTTTTACTTTTCACCACATTGTTTTTTTTGAATTTAATCTTTTTATCTTTTACACATATAAATTTTCCTAATCCTACTCAGTTACTTTAATTGATATACTGGCCTTTTCTCTTTACTTTTCTTAAAGTTGATGCTTTCTTTAAACAAAACTATTTACACTTTATGAATGATATAAACTATCAATCTGCTTCTAAATTAGTAAATTCAATTCTGCCTGGAATTTTAACTCTATTAATAAGAAATCTAACTTCAAATAAAATATATTAAATTACTAAATATTAAGATTCTATAATCTACAGATTTTTTTTTTTTGTATAAAAGATTATAAAATAAAATAAAGAATTAAACAAAAAAAAAACTCATGTCTAAATTTAATTTGAACCTATTATCTTTACCAGTCACCTCTTATATATATCTATCAAGTTTCTAAAATAAGGCCAAAAGATAAAAAAAACAAATCCAGAGTTTTTCTCTGGTTTTCTTATAAAATGCTAAATGCAACTTTTATAACAATCAAACTTTTGATATCCTGTCAGAATTGTTTACTAAAAATTTACAAGAAAGCACCAGACTTTTTTCTTTAATAAAAAAAAAACGTATAGTGTCAAAGAAGATTTAAAATCGTTACTTCACCTTTCGATTTAGCTCTCACAAATGAAATATAATTTACTTTAAATAAAAAAATAAAAAAAACCTGCGTTGTGTACCCATAAGAAACCCAAGTAAAATGAAGGACAATGATGACAGCGATGTTACTTTTATGTTACTATATTATTAAATCATATACCTCAATGTAAACAAATTTTATACCTAAATCTTCCAATACAACTGGACCTTTCAGTACACAGACACCACAAATACATGAACCAGAAAAAAAAACATTTTATTTATTTCTTCTTTCAGGATCCACCTGGAAAGAAAACTTACCACCTCAACCCTCTTTGGGAATCGTTTATTGACCAGATTTTAAATCCTAATATCTAAGTCACCAGATTTGACTATACAATTTATTTAACTTCAATTTATTTTTTTTTTTTTGGTTCTTTCACAATTCCCAGTCAGAAGGTTAAAGTAGCTAACTGAAGGTGTCCAGTTACGAATTTATTTAATGATTTCATTTGAAAAAAATGTTCCTACAACTTTTAATATATTAATATAGTCCTTGTCATTAGACTTTCCTAATATTAAAATTCGATCTATTTTTAGAAGACACATAGATTCAAACTACATTTATTCTATATTAAAGCATGGTTATTAAAAGGTATAACAGAGTTAACCAGCTCTAACTCAATATGTGTATCTATAAATTCTCATTAATAAATTCATCCTACTCCAGAATAATAAAGGTATACTGTCATCACTGTACATCATTGGAGACTTTCATTTTTGCCCAAATATTATCATCTTACGTACTTCCTAAACAATAAGATTTTTCTTTTATTAGTAATCTCTAGTTTCGTCTGAATAACATAATTTTTCTACCCTAGAATTCTCTAATGAATTAGAGAACCTCCTCCAATAATAAAAAATTTAGGTATTTAAAGGATGGCTTCCTCCTGGAAACTCCAACTTAAACATACTATTATATAAATTAAAAAATAGTACAAAAAAATAACAACAGAATCTATAAAAAAAACTAAGTTCTCTTAAAATACAAACAATAATATTTATTTGATCTCATTATCCTACACTAAACAAACAAAACATAAGAAATATATAAATAATCAGGAAAAATATTACGTTCTTTTAACACAATATAACCTACGACAACTTCGTATGAAAAAAAATAAACGTAAGAAACCAAGAGTTTCATACACTTTCGAACACTTTATCATTTAAAACCCCTTTTTTTTTTGTTAAAATGCAAACACTAAATAAACCAAAAAAAAAAAGCTTTAACAACTTACAATTAAGGCCTTCTCGAGTTGTGGCTGTTATTCTTTAGACTAAACAGGAGTCTGGCTATCAGGAATCATGGCTTTCAAAATTGAACACTGGGACTTGGATGAGTATGCTGCCGGGCGAAGTCCTTCCTCACGCCGTTGAAGGTCGGCTGGGGCTTAGTACCAGGGCATTAGTTGTCTCATTCAAACTTATCTTTTCAAGGACGGATTTAATTTCGTAGAATATTGCTACAATGACCTCATTTTTCCACTCGTGGGTCATTTCTGCTCCTCTTGAACGAATGAAAAAAAGACGGATGCTACTAAAAACAAAAACGGACGATGGCCTTAATGCCGCCCCAATCTCCCACCTATAAAAAGGTCTTCACTGATTGGGGTGGTCGGCAAAGCCTTTTGTTTTGTCAACATAATCAATTAAGGTCCAACCTTTGACTGGATATAGCCGCTGGCCTCAAATGTCATTACCGATGTCGAGATTCACCGTCATAACTTGCAAGTCGCCGCCACTGGAGTGAGTCAGGGCCCGCTACCGTTCAGTCCTGCCTTCGGTGATGCTGCGAGAGCGCCAAGAAAACGAACCTGTACGTATGAAGTTCTCCAGCTCAATACCTCATCTCGGGGAGCCCGGAGGCCCCCTTCTCCTTATAAGGAAAATTTTTCTACATCTCCGTCCTGGATGGAGTCTTCACATCGAAAGTCAAAGGAACTCAATTCTCACTTGTTGCCAAAATGTATTCCTACAATTATTCATTGTCCAATGGAAATCCAATTTTTTCAAAAACCTACACCTCTTCGTGATTACCCCCACGCTATGATAGGCCCACTAGGCTGCCTCAAGGAGGAGCCTTTCTCACCCCTATACAATAAAAAAAAATAAAAGAATTCCGCCAGATGCCCCTGACAGAAAAAAAACATCTGGGGATTTCTCCGTCAACCCACAAAATTCCAGACCTAGACTTTTTGAACTTGACAGATTTTCAGACATACCCGTGTCATAAACTCTTTGAATTCGACAGATTTTCTGACATCCCCGTATCATAAATACGGCTTTATGCAGTCCTCAGAAACATAAAAAGTTTAAAGTTTCTCGTCTCCCTATCTGAACTCTGGCATTTCACAGGCTAGATAGCATTTTTCGAGTCATCAACCGCTCAGTTTCCCGGGAAAAGAGATCACACAAAGTGTTTCTCCAGAAAGTTAGGGGAAGCCCAGTAAACATCATTCAACAACATCTGGAAAAGTCAGTCTACCCCACAACATCTTGCTTTCCGAGAAGAGAAAAAAAAATTAGAAAATTCTTAAGTGCCGCAACCTACAGCTAAGGCAGGAAAAACTTGAGTTTTTATAAACTTTTAAAAGAGTATATCTAAGTTTTTAAGTAAAAATTTAAACCGTTCGTGTAACATTTAACTTTTTCTTTTATAATTGATAAATTTTAAATAATATAGTTTTCTGAGAAAAGGGTCTGAAAAATATAGTTTTTGTAAAAATAAACAAGTTTCTGAATAAAGTAAAAAAAGAAACAGTTCCAGTGAAATTTAAATTCTTGTAATAATATAAAAGTTTTGAATAAAGATGAAAATGAAATATTACAGAAGATGAAAATAAAATATTAAAATTTAAAATAATAGCAAAAATTTAAAATATTAACATTTAAGAAATACAGTTTTTGTAGGAAACCGAAATTCATCTTAACATTTCCGTGGAAAAACTTTACCATTTTTCTGACCTCATACAGCTATAGTAATTGCAATTCATATCTAAAACTAAAATGCAAAGTGACCCGACGCAGTCGGCAGGATTCGAACCTGCGCGGGGAAGCCCCAATGGATTTCGAGTCCATCGCCTTAACCACTCGGCCACGGCTGCATGTTCAGTAACGGAGCCGCTAATTAAGCGGAAAAGAAAGCATTGGCTCTTTTAGACGCATTGGAAAATCAGAATTGTATTTTTTTTATGTTTTATTCACGAAATTAGTAGAAACCTCGTGCTCCCTGAGTCATTACTGCAAAAGCGTATTTTTTCAGGGCCAAAGGAGTGGTATCTCAGACACGGTTCGTTTTTAAATTTTTCGCGTAATAGATGTATTATTGAGCTTATTTTTCGGTAGTAAGTGAACACATTTTATTTATTATTTTTATTAGTAGTAATTTTATGATTAATGATTTTACAGTTTTTGAAATGTTCTCTCACACGTAAGTGTAAAGAAGCATTTTATTTCTCTCTCTCTATTTTTTTTCTCGTACAAATGCAATTAAAAAAATCATTTAGATTAACTCTAAACTTAAAATTAAATACAGTTACCGCCATACTAGAAATATGCTTAAACATTTAATTTTACCATGATTTATTAATTCGCTTTCTTGTTTGTCCACTACAAATCTTGCAATCGATTTTTAACTCTCTTCACGACAAGCCAGACATCTGAAATTTTTATAATAGCTCAGAACACGATGATAAGGCATTTTTTTAATGCTTCTATTCAAACAATATGTATTTGAAAATTTCCTGTAATTGCTCTCTTTATTACGCATTTCATCATTTTCATTCAAGATGATGGGATAATTCATCAAAAAATATTTTTTTTTTTTTTTTTAAATATATTTTGATAACACATAGAATCGTGAAGAATGTATGATTCAACAGAAAATTTAAAAACGTTTTATGTAAAAAGTTTTTTTATCTTGTAATTATTTACTATTCTTTTCTTATTAATTGTTGAGTTTACCAAATTTGTCACGTCTGTTCAAAAAATTAAATAAAAAATAATAATAAAGTAATATAAACGAAATAAATCGCATTTAAAATTGAAAGTTCATCATAAAAGAACTTCTATACAAATTTCTGTCATTAATTGTTAAAAATATTATTTTATTAAACACTGTTAGTGAAATGTTTTCTGTGGAAAAACTTTACCATTTTTCTGACCTCATACAGCTGTAGTAATTGCAATTCATATCTAAAACTAAAATGCAAAGCGAACCGACGCAGTCGGCAGGATTCGAACCTGCGCGGGGAAACCCCAATGGATTTCAAGTCCATCGCCTTAACCACTCGGCCACTACTGCTCGTTTCGTGACAACAAATACAAAAGGAATTCTCACGAAATGTTCGCATCCGTAATCATTTTGTATATGAATTACTGCGGTGGCCTTCTGTAGTACGAAATCGAGCCCGGCTAGCTCAGTCTGTAGAGCACGAGACTCTTAATCTCGGGGTCGTGGGTTCGAGCCTCACGTTGGGCGGTGCCATATATTTTAATACAAATTTTTGAAATGTTTCAAACGACAGAGGAAACATTCATCTAACATCTAAATCCATACTTGTTAAAATATTTTTATCTTATATTAATATATTTTGATGGCATAGGCAAGAAAATGCCACGTACCGTGAAATTCAAATCAATGTTTCATATGTCTTAGTACATAACGCATTGTAAAATTTTTCTTTTTTATATAATTTTTTTGTAAAATTGCGGTCAGTTTATTTTTCTTACCTTGCTCTAGAAGAATTTCTGTCCAATTATATGTTCTATGCATAACAACGCTAAAAGTCAATCGAGACTACCGCAGACGGCAGGATTCGAACATTCGCGGGGAAGCCCCAATGGATTTCGAGTCCATCGCCTTAACCACTCGGCCACGACTGCATGTTCTGTAACGGAGCCGCTAATTAAGCCGAAAACAAAGCATTGGCTGTTTTAGACGCATTGGAAAATCAGAATTGTATTTTCTTTATGTTTTATTCACGAAATTAGTAGAAACCTCGTGCTCCCTGAGTCATTACTGCAAAAGCGTATTTTTTCAGGGCCAAAGGAGTGGTATCTCAGACACGGTTCGTTTTTAAATTTTTGGCGTAATAGATGTATTATTGAGCTTATTTTTCGGTAGTAAGTGAACACATTTTATTTATTATTTTTATTGGTAGTAATTTTATGATTAATGATTTTACAGTTTTTGAAATTTTCTCTCAGACGTAAGTGTAAAGAAGCATTTTATTTCTCTCTCTTTTTTTTTTTTTTTTTTTTTTTTTTTCTCGTACAAATGCAATTAAAAAAAAATCATTTAGATTAACTCTAAACTTAAAATTAAATACAGTTACCGCCATACTAGAAATATGCTTAAACCTTTAATTTTACCATGATTTATTAATTCGCTTTCTTGTTTGTCAACTACAAATCTTGCAATCGATTTTTAACTATCTTCACGACAAGCCAGACATCTGAAATTTTTATAATAGCTCAGAACACGATGATAAGGCATTATTTTAATGCTTCTATTCAATTAATATGTATTTGAAAATTTCCTGTAATTGCTCTCTTTATTACGCATTTCATCATTTTCATTCAAGATGATGGGATAATTCATCAAAAAATATTTTTTTTTTTTAAATGTATTTTGATAATACATAGAATCGTGAAGAATGTATGATTCAACAGAAAATTTAAAAACGTTTTATGTAAAAAGTTTTTCTTATCTTGTAATTATTTACTATTCTTTTCTTATTAATTGTTGAGTTTACCAAATTTGTCACGTCTGTTCAAAAATTAAATAAAAATTAATAATAAAGTAATATAAACGAAATAAATCGCATTTAAAATTGAAAGTTCATCATAAAAGAACTTCTATACAAATTTCTGTCATTAATTGTTAAAAATATTATTTTATTAAACACTGTTAGTGAAATGTTTTCTCTGGAAAAACTTTACCATTTTTCTGACCTCATACAGCTATAGTAATTGCAATTCATATCTAAAACTAAAATGCAAAGCGAACCGACGCAGTCGGCAGGATTCGAACCTGCGCGGGGAAACCCCAATGGATTTCAAGTCCATCGCCTTAACCACTCGGCCACGACTGCTCGTTTAGTGATAATAAATACAAAAGGAATTCTCACGAAATGTTCGCATCCGTAATCATTTTATATGAATTACTGCGGTGGCCTTCTGTAGTACGAAGTTGAGCCCGGCTAGCTCAGTCGGTAGAGCAGGAGACTCTTAATCGCGGGGTCGTGGGTTCGAGCCCCACGTTGGGCGGTGCCATATGTTTTAATACAAATTTTTGAATTGTTTCAAACGACAGAGGAAACATTCATCTAACATCTAAATCTATACTTGTTAAAATATTTTTATCTTATATTAATATATTTTGAAGGCATAGGCAAAAAAAAATGCCACGTACCGTGAAATTCAAATCAATGTTTCATATGTCTTAGTACATACCGCATTGTAAAATTTTTCTTTTTTATAAATGAATCTATTTTACAATGATTTATTAATTCGCTTTCTTGTTTGTCCACTACAAATCTTGCAATCGAATTTTAACTATCTTCACGACAAGCCAGACATAAAAACTAAAATGCAAAGTGACCCGACGCAGTCGGCATGGGGGAATCCCCAATGGATTTCAAGTCCATCGCCTTAACCACTCGGCCACGACTGCTCGTTTAGTGATAATAAATACAAAAAGGAATTCTCACGAAATGTTCGCATCCGTAATCATTTTGTATATGAATTACTGCGGTGGCCTTCTGTAGTACGAAGTCGAGCTCGGCTAGCTCAGTCGGTAGAGCACGAGACTCTTAATCTCGGTTACGTGAGTTCGAGCCCCACGTTGGGCGGTGCCATATATTTTAATACAAATTTTTGAATTGTTTCAAACGACAGAGGAAACATTCATCTAACATCTAAATCCATACTTGTTAAAATATTTTTATCTTATATTAATATATTTTGATGGCATCGGCAAAAAGATGCCACGTACCGTGAAATTCAAATCAATGTTTCATATGTCTTAGTACATACCGCATTGTAAAATTTTTCTTTTTTATATAATTTATTTGTAAAATTGCGGTCAGTTTATTTTTCTTACCTTGCTCTAAAATAATTTCTGTCCAATTATATGTTCTATGCATAACAACGCTAAAAGTCAATCGAGACTACCGCAGACGGCAGGATTCGAACCTGCGCGGGGAAGCCCCAATGGATTTCGAGTCCCATCGCCTTATCCACTCGGCCACGACTGCATGTTCAGTTACGGAGCCGCTAATTAAGCCGAAAAGAAAGCATTGGCTCTTTTAGACGCATTGGAAAATCAGAATTGTATTTTCTTTATGTTTTATTCACGAAATTAGTAGAAACCTCGTGCTCCCTGAGTCATTACTGCAAAAGCGTATTTTTTCAGGGCCAAAGGAGTGGTATCTCAGACACGGTTCGTTTTTAAATTTTTGGCGTAATAGATGTATTATTGAGCTTATTTTTCGGTAGTAAGTGAACACATTTTATTTATTATTTTTATTGGTAGTAATTTTATGATTAATGATTTTACAGTTTTTGAAATTTTCTCTCACACGTAAGTGTAAAGAAGCATTTTATTTCTCTCTCTCTCTCTCTTTTTTTTTTTTTTTTTTTTTTTTTTTTTCTCGTACAAATGCAATTAAAAAAAATGATTTAGATTAACTCTAAACTTAAAATTAAATACAGTTACCGCCATACTAGAAATATGCTTAAACCTTTAATTTTACCATGATTTATTAATTCGCTTTCTTGTTTGTCCACTACAAATCTTGCAATCGATTTTTAACTATCTTCACGACAAGCCAGACATCTGAAATTTTTATAATAGCTCAGAACACGATGATAAGGCATTATTTTAATGCTTCTATTCAAACAATATGTATTTGAAAATTTCCTGTAATTGCTCTCTTTATTACGCATTTCATCATTTTCTTTCAAGATGATGGGATAATTCATAAAAAAAAAAAAAAATTTAATGTATTTTGATAATACATAGAATCGTGAAGAATGTATGATTCAACAGAAAATTTAAAAACATGGTATGTAAAAAGTTTTTTTTATCTTGTAATTATTTACTATTCTTTTCTTATTAATTGTTGAGTTTACCAAATTTGTCACGTTTGTTCAAAAAATAAATAAAAATTAATAATAAAGTAATATAAACGAAATAAATCGCATTTAAAATTGAAAGTTCATCATAAAAGAACTTCTATACAAATTTCTGTCATTAATTGTAAAAAATATTATTTTAATAAACACTGTTAGTGAAATGTTTTCTGTGGAAAAACTTTACCATTTTTCTGACCTCATACAGCTATAGTAATTGCAATTCATATCTAAAACTAAAATGCAAAGTGACCCGACGCAGTTAGCATGGGGGAATCCCCAATGGATTTCAAGTCCATCGCCTTAACCACTCGGCCACGACTGCTCGTTTAGGGATAATAAATACAAAAAGGAATTCTCACGAAATGTTCGCATTCGTAATCATTTTGTATATGAATTACTGCGGTGGCCTTCTGTAGTACGAAGTCGACCCCGGCTAGCTCAGTCGGTAGAGCACGAGACTCTTAATCTCGGTTACGTGGGTTCGAGCCCCACGTTGGGCGGTGCCATATATTTTAATACAAATTTTTGAATTGTTTCAAACGACAGAGGAAACATTCATCTAACATCTAAATCCATACTTGTTAAAATATTTTTATCTTATATTAATATATTTTGATGGCATCGGCAAAAAGATGCCACGTACCGTGAAATTCAAATCAATGTTTCATATGTCTTAGTACATACCGCATTGTAAAATTTTTCTTTTTTATATAATTTATTTGTAAAATTGCGGTCAGTTTATTTTTCTTACCTTGCTCTAAAAGAATTTCTGTCCAATTATATGTTCTATGCATAACAACGCTAAAAGTCAATCGAGACTACCGCAGACGGCAGGATTCGAACCTGCGCGGGGAAGCCCCAATGGATTTCGAGTCCATCGCCTTACCCACTCGGCCACGACTGCATGTTCAGTAACGGAGCCGCTAATTAAGCCGAAAACAAAGCATTGGCTCTTTTAGACGCATTGGAAAATCAGAATTGTACTTTCTTTATGTTTTATTCACGAAATTAGTAGAAACCTCGTGCTCCCTGAGTCATTACTGCAAAAGCGTATTTTTTCAGGGCCAAAGGAGTGGTATCTCAGACACGGTTCGATTTTAAATTTTTGTCGTAATAGATGTATTATTGAGCTTATTTTTCGGTAGTAAGTGAACACATTTTATTTATTATTTTTATTGGTAGTAATTTTATGATTAATGATTTTACAGTTTTTTAAATGTTCTCTCACACGTAAGTGTAAAGAAGCATTTTATTTCTCTCTCTCTCTCTCTTTTTTTTTTTTTTTTTTTTTTTCTCGTACAAATGCAATTAAAAAAAATCATTTAGATTAACTCTAAACTAAAAATTAAATACAGTTACCGCCATACTAGAAATATGCTTAAACCTTTAATTTTACCATGATTTATTAATTCGTTTTCTTGTTTGTCCACTACAAATCTTGCAATCGATTTTTAACTATCTTCACGACTTGCCTGACATGTGAAATTTTTATAATAGCTCAGAACACGATGATAAGGCATTATTTTAATGCTTCTATTCAATTAATATGTATTTGAAAATTTCCCGTAATTGCTCTCTTTATTACGCATTTCATCATTTTCATTCAAGATGATGGGATAATTCATCAAAAAATATTTTTTTTTTTAAATGTATTTTGATAATACATAGAATCGTGAAGAATGTATGATTCAACAGAAAATTTAAAAACGTTTTATGTAAAAAGTTTTTCTTATCTTGTAATTATTTACTATTCTTTTCTTATTAATTGTTGAGTTTACAAAATTTGTCACGTTTGTTAAAAAATTAAATAAAAATTAATAATAAAGTAATATAAACGAAATAAATCGCATTTAAAATTGAAAGTTCATCATAAAAGAACTTCTATACAAATTTCTGTCATTAATTGTAAAAAATATTATTTTATTAAACACTGTTAGTGAAATGTTTTCTGTGGAAAAACTTTACCATTTTGCTGACCTCATACGGCTATAGTAATTGCAATTCATATCTAAAATGCAAAGTGACCCGACGCAGTCGGCAGCATTCGAACCTGCGCGGGGAAACCCCAATGGATTTCAAGTCCATCGCCTTAACCACTCGGCCACGACTGCTCGTTTAGTGATAATAAATACAAAAGGAATTCTCACGAAATGTTCGCATCCGTAATCATTTTGTATATGAATTACTGCGGTGGCCTTCTGTAGTACGAAGTCGAGCCCGGCTAGCTCAGTCGGTAGAGCACGAGACTCTTAATCGCGGGGTCGTGGGTTCGAGCCCCACGTTGGGCGATGCCATATATTTTAATACAAATTTTTGAATTGTTTCAAACGACAGAGGAAACATACATCTAACATCTAAATCCATACTTGTTAAAATATTTTTATCTTATATTAATATATTTTGATGGCATAGGCAAAAAAATGCCACGTACCGTGAAATTCAAATCAATGTTTCATATGTCTTAGTACATACCGCATTGTAAAATTTTTCTTTTTTATATAATTTTTTTGTAAAATTGCGGTCAGTATTTTTTTCTTACCTTGCTCTAAAAGAATTTCTGTCCAATTATATGTTCTATGCATAACAACGCTAAAAGTCAATCGAGACTACCGCAGACGGCAGGATTCGAACCTGCGCGGGGAAGCCCCAATGGTTGGTTGGAGGATTAAGGCCGATTGACTCCTTATGTGTCCTAGGCCTATAGGGGGAATGCCCTCCGTGGGGGTCTTTCTAAGGGGTCCTAGCCCGTATTTACGCGAGTTTCGGAGGAAACCACGGAAAACTCCGAACGGCTAGGTCGATGAGCGCGACCTGGGATCGAACCCGGCACCTCCCATCTACCAGCTTTGAGCGCAGAACCGCTCGGCCGCTGGTGGGCCCCGGAAGCCCCAATGGATTTCGAGTCCATCGCCTTACCCACTCGGCCACGACTGCATGTTCAGTAACGGAGCCGCTAATTAAGCCGAAAACAAAGCATTGGCTCTTTTAGACGCATTGGAAAATCAGAATTGTATTTTCTTTATGTTTTATTCACGAAATTAGTAGAAACCTCGTGCTCCCTGAGTCCTTACTGCAAAAGCGTATTTTTTGAGGGCCAAAGGAGTGGTATCTCAGACACGGTTCGTTTTTAAATTTTTGGCGTAACAGATGTATTATTGAGCTTATTTTTCGGTAGTAAGTGAACACATTTTATTTATTATTTTTATTGGTAGTAATTTTATGATTAATGATTTTACAGTTTTTGAAATTTTCTCTCACACGTAAGTGTAAAGAAGCATTTTATTTCTCTCTCTCTCTCTCTTTTTTTTTTTTTTTTTTTTTTTCTCGTACAAATGCAATTAAAAAAAATCATTTAGATTAACTCTAAACTTAAAATTAAATACAGTTACCGCCATACTAGAAATATGCTTAAACCTTTAATTTTACCATGATTTATTAATTCGCTTTCTTGTTTGTCCACTACAAATCTTGCAATCGATTTTTAACTATCTTCACGACAAGCCAGACATCTGAAATTTTTATAATAGCTCAGAACACGATGATAAGGCATTATTTTAATGCTTCTATTCAAACAATATGTATTTGAAAATTTCCTGTAATTGCTCTCTTTATTACGCATTTCATCATTTTCTTTCAAGATGATGGGATAATTCATAAAAAAAAAAAAAATTTAATGTATTTTGATAATACATAGAATCGTGAAGAATGTATGATTCAACAGAAAATTTAAAAACATGGTATGTAAAAAGTTTTTTTTATCTTGTAATTATTTACTATTCTTTTCTTATTAATTGTTGAGTTTACCAAATTTGTCACGTTTGTTCAAAAAATAAATAAAAATTAATAATAAAGTAATATAAACGAAATAAATCGCATTTAAAATTGAAAGTTCATCATAAAAGAACTTCTATACAAATTTCTGTCATTAATTGTAAAAAATATTATTTTAATAAACACTGTTAGTGAAATGTTTTCTGTGGAAAAACTTTACCATTTTTCTGACCTCATACAGCTATAGTAATTGCAATTCATATCTAAAACTAAAATGCAAAGTGACCCGACGCAGTTAGCATGGGGGAATCCCCAATGGATTTCAAGTCCATCGCCTTAACCACTCGGCCACGACTGCTCGTTTAGGGATAATAAATACAAAAAGGAATTCTCACGAAATGTTCGCATTCGTAATCATTTTGTATATGAATTACTGCGGTGGCCTTCTGTAGTACGAAGTCGACCCCGGCTAGCTCAGTCGGTAGAGCACGAGATTCTTAATCTCGGTTACGTGGGTTCGAGCCCCACGACAAATTTTTGAATTGTTTCAAACGACAGAGGAAACATTCATCTAACATCTAAATCCATACTTGTTAAAATATTTTTATCTTATATTAATATATTTTGATGGCATCGGCAAAAAGATGCCACGTACCGTGAAATTCAAATCAATGTTTCATATGTCTTAGTACATACCGCATTGTAAAATTTTTCTTTTTTATATAATTTATTTGTAAAATTGCGGTCAGTTTATTTTTCTTACCTTGCTCTAAAAGAATTTCTGTCCAATTATATGTTCTATGCATAACAACGCTAAAAGTCAATCGAGACTACCGCAGACGGCAGGATTCGAACCTGCGCTGGGAAGCCCCAATGGATTTCGAGTCCATCGCCTTACCCACTCGGCCACGACTGCATGTTCAGTAACGGAGCCGCTAATTAAGCCGAAAACAAAGCATTGGCTCTTTTAGACGCATTGGAAAATCAGAATTGTATTTTCTTTATGTTTTATTCACGAAATTAGTAGAAACCTCGTGCTCCCTGAGTCCTTACTGCAAAAGCGTATTTTTTGAGGGCCAAAGGAGTGGTATCTCAGACACGGTTCGTTTTTAAATTTTTGGCGTAACAGATGTATTATTGAGCTTATTTTTCGGTAGTAAGTGAACACATTTTATTTATTATTTTTATTGGTAGTAATTTTATGATTAATGATTTTACAGTTTTTGAAATTTTCTCTCACACGTAAGTGTAAAGAAGCATTTTATTTCTCTCTCTCTCTCTCTTTTTTTTTTTTTTTTTTTTTTTTTTTTTTCTCGTACAAATGCAATTAAAAAAAATCATTTAGATTAACTCTAAACTTAAAATTAAATACAGTTACCGCCATACTAGAAATATGCTTAAACCTTTAATTTTACCATGATTTATTAATTCGCTTTCTTGTTTGTCCACTACAAATCTTGCAATCGATTTTTAACTATCTTCACGACAAGCCAGACATCTGAAATTTTTATAATAGCTCAGAACACGATGATAAGGCATTATTTTAATGCTTCTATTCAAACAATATGTATTTGAAAATTTCCTGTAATTGCTCTCTTTATTACGCATTTCATCATTTTCTTTCAAGATGATGGGATTATTCATAAAAAAAAAAAAAAATTTAATGTATTTTGATAATACATAGAATCGTGAAGAATGTATGATTCAACAGAAAATTTAAAAACATGGTATGTAAAAAGTTTTTTTTATCTTGTAATTATTTACTATTCTTTTCTTATTAATTGTTGAGTTTACCAAATTTGTCACGTTTGTTCAAAAAATAAATAAAAATTAATTATAAAGTAATATAAACGAAATAAATCGCATTTAAAATTGAAAGTTCATCATAAAAGAACTTCTATACAAATTTCTGTCATTAATTGTAAAAAATATTTTTTTAATAAACACTGTTAGTGAAATGTTTTCTGTGGAAAAACTTTACCATTTTTCTGACCTCATACAGCTATAGTAATTGCAATTCATATCTAAAACTAAAATGCAAAGTGACCCGACGCAGTTAGCATGGGGGAATCCCCAATGGATTTCAAGTCCATCGCCTTAACCACTCGGCCACGACTGCTCGTTTAGGGATAATAAATACAAAAAGGAATTCTCACGAAATGTTCGCATTCGTAATCATTTTGTATATGAATTACTGCGGTGGCCTTCTGTAGTACGAAGTCGACCCCGGCTAGCTCAGTCGGTAGAGCACGAGATTCTTAATCTCGGTTACGTGGGTTCGAGCCCCACGTTGGGCGGTGCCATATATTTTAATACAAATTTTTGAATTGTTTCAAACGACAGAGGAAACATTCATCTAACATCTAAATCCATACTTGTTAAAATATTTTTATCTTATAATTATATATTTTGATGGCATCGGCAAAAAGATGCCACGTACCGTGAAATTCAAATCAATGTTTCATATGTCTTAGTACATACCGCATTGTAAAATTTTTCTTTTTTATATAATTTATTTGTAAAATTGCGGTCAGTTTATTTTTCTTACCTTGCTCTAAAAGAATTTCTGTCCAATTATATGTTCTATGCATAACAACGCTAAAAGTCAATCGAGACTACCGCAGACGGCAGGATTCGAACCTGCGCGGGGAAGCCCCAATGGATTTCGAGTCCATCGCCTTACCCACTCGGCCACGACTGCATGTTCAGTAACGGAGCCGCTAATTAAGCCGAAAACAAAGCATTGGCTCTTTTAGACGCATTGGAAAATCAGAATTGTACTTTCTTTATGTTTTATTCACGAAATTAGTAGAAACCTCGTGCTCCCTGAGTCATTACTGCAAAAGCGTATTTTTTCAGGGCCAAAGGAGTGGTATCTCAGACACGGTTCGATTTTAAATTTTTGTCGTAATAGATGTATTATTGAGCTTATTTTTCGGTAGTAAGTGAACACATTTTATTTATTATTTTTATTGGTAGTAATTTTATGATTAATGATTTTACAGTTTTTGAAATTTTCTCTCACACGTAAGTGTAAAGAAGCATTTTATTTCTCTCTCTCTATTTTTTTTTTTTTTTTTTTTTCCTCGTGCAAATGCAATTAAAAAAAATCATTTAGATTAACTCTAAACTAAAAATTAAATACAGTTACCGCCATACTAGAAATATGCTTAAACCTTTAATTTTACCATGATTTATTAATTCGTTTTCTTGTTTGTCCACTTCAAATCTTGCAATCGATTTTTAACTATCTTCACGACTTGCCTGACATGTGAAATTTTTATAATAGCTCAGAACACGATGATAAGGCATTATTTTAATGCTTCTATTCAATTAATATGTATTTGAAAATTTCCCGTAATTGCTCTCTTTATTACGCATTTCATCATTTTCATTCAAGATGATGGGATAATTCATCAAAAAATATTTTTTTTTTTAAAATGTATTTTGATAATACATAGAATCGTGAAGAATGTATGATTCAACAGAAAATTTAAAAACGTTTTATGTAAAAAGTTTTTCTTATCTTGTAATTATTTACTATTCTTTTCTTATTAATTGTTGAGTTTACAAAATTTGTCACGTTTGTTAAAAAATTAAATAAAAATTAATAATAAAGTAATATAAACGAAATAAATCGCATTTAAAATTGAAAGTTCATCATAAAAGAACTTCTATACAAATTTCTGTCATTAATTGTAAAAAATATTATTTTATTAAACACTGTTAGTGAAATGTTTTCTGTGGAAAATCTTTACCATTTTTGTGACCTCATACGGCTATAGTAATTGCAATTCATATCTAAAATGCAAAGTGACCCGACGCAGTCGGCAGCATTCGAACCTACGCGGGGAAACCCCAATGGATTTCAAGTCCATCGCCTTAACCACTCGGCCACGACTGCTCGTTTAGTGATAATAAATACAAAAGGAATTCTCACGAAATGTTCGCATCCGTAATCATTTTGTATATGAATTACTGCGGTGGCCTTCTGTAGTACGAAGTCGAGCCCGGCTAGCTCAGTCGGTAGAGCACGAGACTCTTAATCACGGGGTCGTGGGTTCGAGCCCCACGTTGGGCGATGCCATATATTTTAATACAAATTTTTGAATTGTTTCAAACGACAGAGGAAACATACATCTAACATCTAAATCCATACTTGTTAAAATATTTTTTATCTTATATTAATATATTTTGATGGCATAGGCAAAAAAATGCCACGTACCGTGAAATTCAAATCAATGTTTCATATGTCTTAGTACATACCGCATTGTAAAATTTTTCTTTTTTATATAATTTTTTTGTAAAATTGCGGTCAGTATTTTTTTCTTACCTTGCTCTAAAAGAATTTCTGTCCAATTATATGTTCTATGCATAACAACGCTAAAAGTCAATCGAGACTACCGCAGACGGCAGGATTCGAACCTGCGCGGGGAAGCCCCAATGGATTTCGAGTCCATCGCCTTACCCACTCGGCCACGACTGCATGTTCAGTAACGGAGCCGCTAATTAAGCCGAAAACAAAGCATTGGCTCTTTTAGACGCATTGGAAAATCAGAATTGTATTTTCTTTATGTTTTATTCACGTAATTAGTAGAAACCTCGTGCTCCCTGAGTCCTTACTGCAAAAGCGTGTTTTTTGAGGGCCAAAGGAGTGGTATCTCAGACACGGTTCGTTTTTAAATTTTTGGCGTAATAGATGTATTATTGAGCTTATTTTTCGGTAGTAAGTGAACACATTTTATTTATTATTTTTATTGGTAGTAATTTTATGATTAATGATTTTACAGTTTTTGAAATTTTCTCTCACACGTAAGTGTAAAGAAGCATTTTATTTCTCTCTCTCTATTTTTTTTCTCGTACAAATGCAATTAAAAAAATCATTTAGATTAACTCTAAACTTAAAATTAAATACAGTTACCGCCATACTAGAAATATGCTTAAACCTTTAATTTTACCATGATTTATTAATTCGCTTTCTTGTTTGTCCACTACAAATCTTGCAATCGATTTTTAACTCTCTTCACGACAAGCCAGACATCTGAAATTTTTATAATAGCTCAGAACACGATGATAAGGCATTTTTTTAATGCTTCTATTCAAACAATATGTATTTGAAAATTTCCTGTAATTGCTCTCTTTATTACGCATTTCATCATTTACATTCAAGATGATGGGATAATTCATCAAAAAATATTTTTTTTTTTTTTTAAATATATTTTGATAACACATAGAATCGTGAAGAATGTATGATTCAACAGAAAATTTAAAAACGTTTTATGTAAAAAGTTTTTTTATCTTGTAATTATTTACTATTCTTTTCTTATTAATTGTTGAGTTTACCAAATTTGTCACGTCTGTTCAAAAAATTAAATAAAAAATAATAATAAAGTAATATAAACGAAATAAATCGCATTTAAAATTGAAAGTTCATCATAAAAGAACTTCTATACAAATTTCTGTCATTAATTGTTAAAAATATTATTTTATTAAACACTGTTAGTGAAATGTTTTCTGCGGAAAAACTTTACCATTTTTCTGACCTCATACAGCTGTAGTAATTGCAATTCATATCTAAAACTAAAATGCAAAGCGAACCGACGCAGTCGGCAGGATTCGAACCTGCGCGGGGAAACCCCAATGGATTTCAAGTCCATCGCCTTAACCACTCGGCCACGACTGCTCGTTTCGTGACAATAAATACAAAAGGAATTCTCACGAAATGTTCGCATCCGTAATCATTTTGTATATGAATTACTGCGGTGGCCTTCTGTAGTACGAAATCGAGCCCGGCTAGCTCAGTCTGTAGAGCACGAGACTCTTAATCTCGGGGTCGTGGGTTCGAGCCTCACGTTGGGCGGTGCCATATATTTTAATACAAATTTTTGAAATGTTTCAAACGACAGAGGAAACATTCATCTAACATCTAAATCCATACTTGTTAAAATATTTTTATCTTATATTAAATATATTTTGATGGCATAGGCAAGAAAATGCCACGTACCGTGAAATTCAAATCAATGTTTCATATGTCTTAGTACATAACGCATTGTAAAATTTTTCTTTTTTATATAATTTTTTTGTAAAATTGCGGTCAGTTTATTTTTCTTACCTTGCTCTAAAAGAATTTCTGTCCAATTATATGTTCTATGCATAACAACGCTAAAAGTCAATCGAGACTACCGCAGACGGCAGGATTCGAACATTCGCGGGGAAGCCCCAATGGATTTCGAGTCCATCGCCTTAACCACTCGGCCACGACTGCATGTTCTGTAACGGAGCCGCTAATTAAGCCGAAAACAAAGCATTGGCTGTTTTAGACGCATTGGAAAATCAGAATTGTATTTTCTTTATGTTTTATTCACGAAATTAGTAGAAACCTCGTGCTCCCTGAGTCATTACTGCAAAAGCGTATTTTTTCAGGGCCAAAGGAGTGGTATCTCAGACACGGTTCGTTTTTAAATTTTTGGCGTAATAGATGTATTATTGAGCTTATTTTTCGGTAGTAAGTGAACACATTTTATTTATTATTTTTATTGGTAGTAATTTTATGATTAATGATTTTACAGTTTTTGAAATTTTCTCTCACACGTAAGTGTAAAGAAGCATTTTATTTCTCTCTCTCTTTTTTTTTTTTTTTTTTTTTTTTCTCGTACAAATGCAATTAAAAAAAAATCATTTAGATTAACTCTAAACTTAAAATTAAATACAGTTACCGCCATACTAGAAATATGCTTAAACCTTTAATTTTACCATGATTTATTAATTCGCTTTCTTGTTTGTCAACTACAAATCTTGCAATCGATTTTTAACTATCTTCACGACAAGCCAGACATCTGAAATTTTTATAATAGCTCAGAACACGATGATAAGGCATTATTTTAATGCTTCTATTCAATTAATATGTATTTGAAAATTTCCTGTAATTGCTCTCTTTATTACGCATTTCATCATTTTCATTCAAGATGATGGGATAATTCATCAAAAAATATTTTTTTTTTTAAATGTATTTTGATAATACATAGAATCGTGAAGAATGTATGATTCAACAGAAAATTTAAAAACGTTTTATGTAAAAAGTTTTTCTTATCTTGTAATTATTTACTATTCTTTTCTTATTAATTGTTGAGTTTACCAAATTTGTCACGTCTGTTCAAAAATTAAATAAAAATTAATAATAAAGTAATATAAACGAAATAAATCGCATTTAAAATTGAAAGTTCATCATAAAAGAACTTCTATACAAATTTCTGTCATTAATTGTTAAAAATATTATTTTATTAAACACTGTTAGTGAAATGTTTTCTCTGGAAAAACTTTACCATTTTTCTGACCTCATACAGCTATAGTAATTGCAATTCATATCTAAAACTAAAATGCAAAGCGAACCGACGCAGTCGGCAGGATTCGAACCTGCGCGGGGAAACCCCAATGGATTTCAAGTCCATCGCCTTAACCACTCGGCCACGACTGCTCGTTTAGTGATAATAAATACAAAAGGAATTCTCACGAAATGTTCGCATCCGTAATCATTTTATATGAATTACTGCGGTGGCTTTCTGTAGTACGAAGTTGAGCCCGGCTAGCTCAGTCGGTAGAGCAGGAGACTCTTAATCGCGGGGTCGTGGGTTCGAGCCCCACGTTGGGCGGTGCCATATATTTTAATACAAATTTTTGAATTGTTTCAAACGACAGAGGAAACATTCATCTAACATCTAAATCTATACTTGTTAAAATATTTTTATCTTATATTAATATATTTTGAAGGCATAGGCAAAAAAAAAATGCCACGTACCGTGAAATTCAAATCAATGTTTCATATGTCTTAGTACATACCGCATTGTAAAATTTTTCTTTTTTATAAATGAATCTATTTTACAATGATTTATTAATTCGCTTTCTTGTTTGTCCACTACAAATCTTGCAATCGAATTTTAACTATCTTCACGACAAGCCAGACATAAAAACTAAAATGCAAAGTGACCCGACGCAGTCGGCATGGGGGAATCCCCAATGGATTTCAAGTCCATCGCCTTAACCACTCGGCCACGACTGCTCGTTTAGTGATAATAAATACAAAAAGGAATTCTCACGAAATGTTCGCATCCGTAATCATTTTGTATATGAATTACTGCGGTGGCCTTCTGTAGTACGAAATCGAGCCCGGCTAGCTCAGTCTGTAGAGCACGAGACTCTTAATCTCGGGGTCGTGGGTTCGAGCCTCACGTTGGGCGGTGCCATATATTTTAATACAAATTTTTGAAATGTTTCAAACGACAGAGGAAACATTCATCTAACATCTAAATCCATACTTGTTAAAATATTTTTATCTTATATTAATATATTTTGATGGCATAGGCAAGAAAATGCCACGTACCGTGAAATTCAAATCAATGTTTCATATGTCTTAGTACATACCGCATTGTAAAATTTTTCTTTTTTATATAATTTTTTTGTAAAATTGCGGTCAGTATTTTTTTCTTACCTTGCTCTAAAAGAATTTCTGTCCAATTATATGTCCTATGCATAACAACGCTAAAAGTCAATCGAGACTACCGCAGACGGCAGGATTCGAACCTGCGCGGGGAAGCCCCAATGGATTTCGAGTCCATCGCCTTACCCACTCGGCCACGACTGCATGTTCAGTAACGGAGCCGCTAATTAAGCCGAAAACAAAGCATTGGCTCTTTTAGACGCATTGGAAAATCAGAATTGTATTTTCTTTATGTTTTATTCACGAAATTAGTAGAAACCTCGTGCTCCCTGAGTCCTTAATGCAAAAGCGTATTTTTTGAGTGCCAAAGGAGTGGTATCTCAGACACGGTTCGTTTTTAAATTTTTGGCGTAACAGATGTATTATTGAGCTTATTTTTCGGTAGTAAGTGAACACATTTTATTTATTATTTTTATTGGTAGTAATTTTATGATTAATGATTTTACAGTTTTTGAAATTTTCTCTCACACGTAAGTGTAAAGAAGCATTTTATTTCTCTCTCTCTCTCTCTTTTTTTTTTTTTTTTTTTTTTTTTTCTCGTACAAATGCAATTAAAAAAAATCATTTAGATTAACTCTAAACTTAAAATTAAATACAGTTACCGCCATACTAGAAATATGCTTAAACCTTTAATTTTACCATGATTTATTAATTCGCTTTCTTGTTTGTCCACTACAAATCTTGCAATCGATTTTTAACTATCTTCACGACAAGCCAGACATCTGAAATTTTTATAATAGCTCAGAACACGATGATAAGGCATTATTTTAATGCTTCTATTCAAACAATATGTATTTGAAAATTTCCTGTAATTGCTCTCTTTATTACGCATTTCATCATTTTCTTTCAAGATGATGGGATAATTCATAAAAAAAAAAAAAAAAAATTTAATGTATTTTGATAATACATAGAATCGTGAAGAATGTATGATTCAACAGAAAATTTAAAAACATGGTATGTAAAAAGTTTTTTTTATCTTGTAATTATTTACTATTCTTTTCTTATTAATTGTTGAGTTTACCAAATTTGTCACGTTTGTTCAAAAAATAAATAAAAATTAATAATAAAGTAATATAAACGAAATAAATCGCATTTAAAATTGAAAGTTCATCATAAAAGAACTTCTATACAAATTTCTGTCATTAATTGTAAAAAATATTATTTTAATAAACACTGTTAGTGAAATGTTTTCTGTGGAAAAACTTTACCATTTTTCTGACCTCATACAGCTATAGTAATTGCAATTCATATCTAAAACTAAAATGCAAAGTGACCCGACGCAGTTAGCATGGGGGAATCCCCAATGGATTTCAAGTCCATCGCCTTAACCACTCGGCCACGACTGCTCGTTTAGGGATAATAAATACAAAAAGGAATTCTCACGAAATGTTCGCATTCGTAATCATTTTGTATATGAATTACTGCGGTGGCCTTCTGTAGTACGAAGTCGACCCCGGCTAGCTCAGTCGGTAGAGCACGAGATTCTTAATCTCGGTTACGTGGGTTCGAGCCCCACGTTGGGCGGTGCCATATATTTTAATACAAATTTTTGAATTGTTTCAAACGACAGAGGAAACATTCATCTAACATCTAAATCCATACTTGTTAAAATATTTTTATTTTATATTAATATATTTTGATGGCATCGGCAAAAAGATGCCACGTACCGTGAAATTCAAATCAATGTTTCATATGTCTTAGTACATACCGCATTGTAAAATTTTTCTTTTTTATATAATTTATTTGTAAAATTGCGGTCAGTTTATTTTTCTTACCTTGCTCTAAAAGAATTTCTGTCCAATTATATGTTCTATGCATAACAACGCTAAAAGTCAATCGAGACTACCGCAGACGGCAGGATTCGAACCTGCGCGGGGAAGCCCCAATGGATTTCGAGTCCATCGCCTTACCCACTCGGCCACGACTGCATGTTCAGTAACGGAGCCGCTAATTAAGCCGAAAACAAAGCATTGGCTCTTTTAGACGCATTGGAAAATCAGAATTGTATTTTCTTTATGTTTTATTCACGAAATTAGTAGAAACCTCGTGCTCCCTGAGTCCTTACTGCAAAAGCGTATTTTTTGAGGGCCAAAGGAGTGGTATCTCAGACACGGTTCGTTTTTAAATTTTTGGCGTAACAGATGTATTATTGAGCTTATTTTTCGGTAGTAAGTGAACACATTTTATTTATTATTTTTATTGGTAGTAATTTTATGATTAATGATTTTACAGTTTTTGAAATTTTCTCTCACACGTAAGTGTAAAGAAGCATTTTATTTCTCTCTCTCTCTCTCTTTTTTTTTTTTTTTTTTTCTCGTACAAATGCAATTAAAAAAAATCATTTAGATTAACTCTAAACTTAAAATTAAATACAGTTACCGCCATACTAGAAATATGCTTAAACCTTTAATTTTACCATGATTTATTAATTCGCTTTCTTGTTTGTCCACTACAAATCTTGCAATCGATTTTTAACTATCTTCACGACAAGCCAGACATCTGAAATTTTTATAATAGCTCAGAACACGATGATAAGGCATTATTTTAATGCTTCTATTCAAACAATATGTATTTGAAAATTTCCTGTAATTGCTCTCTTTATTACGCATTTCATCATTTTCTTTCAAGATGATGGGATAATTCATAAAAAAAAAAAAAAAATTTAATGTATTTTGATAATACATAGAATCGTGAAGAATGTATGATTCAACAGAAAATTTAAAAACATGGTATGTAAAAAGTTTTTTTTATCTTGTAATTATTTACTATTCTTTTCTTATTAATTGTTGAGTTTACCAAATTTGTCACGTTTGTTCAAAAAATAAATAAAAATTAATAATAAAGTAATATAAACGAAATAAATCGCATTTAAAATTGAAAGTTCATCATAAAAGAACTTCTATACAAATTTCTGTCATTAATTGTAAAAAAAAATTATTTTAATAAACACTGTTAGTGAAATGTTTTCTGTGGAAAAACTTTACCATTTTTCTGACCTCATACAGCTATAGTAATTGCAATTCATATCTAAAACTAAAATGCAAAGTGACCCGACGCAGTTAGCATGGGGGAATCCCCAATGGATTTCAAGTCCATCGCCTTAACCACTCGGCCACGACTGCTCGTTTAGGGATAATAAATACAAAAAGGAATTCTCACGAAATGTTCGCATTCGTAATCATTTTGTATATGAATTACTGCGGTGGCCTTCTGTAGTACGAAGTCGACCCCGGCTAGCTCAGTCGGTAGAGCACGAGATTCTTAATCTCGGTTACGTGGGTTCGAGCCCCACGTTGGGCGGTGCCATATATTTTAATACAAATTTTTGAATTGTTTCAAACGACAGAGGAAACATTCATCTAACATCTAAATCCATACTTGTTAAAATATTTTTATCTTATATTAATATATTTTGATGGCATCGGCAAAAAGATGCCACGTACCGTGAAATTCAAATCAATGTTTCATATGTCTTAGTACATACCGCATTGTAAAATTTTTCTTTTTTATATAATTTATTTGTAAAATTGCGGTCAGTTTATTTTTCTTACCTTGCTCTAAAAGAATTTCTGTCCAATTATATGTTCTATGCATAACAACGCTAAAAGTCAATCGAGACTACCGCAGACGGCAGGATTCGAACCTGCGCGGGGAAGCCCCAATGGATTTCGAGTCCATCGCCTTACCCACTCGGCCACGACTGCATGTTCAGTAACGGAGCCGCTAATTAAGCCGAAAACAAAGCATTGGCTCTTTTAGACGCATTGGAAAATCAGAATTGTATTTTCTTTATGTTTTATTCACGAAATTAGTAGAAACCTCGTGCTCCCTGAGTCCTTACTGCAAAAGCGTATTTTTTGAGGGCCAAAGGAGTGGTATCTCAGACACGGTTCGTTTTTAAATTTTTGGCGTAACAGATGTATTATTGAGCTTATTTTTCGGTAGTAAGTGAACACATTTTATTTATTATTTTTATTGGTAGTAATTTTATGATTAATGATTTTACAGTTTTTGAAATTTTCTCTCACACGTAAGTGTAAAGAAGCATTTTATTTCTCTCTCTCTCTCTCTCATTTTTTTTTTTTTTTTTTTTTTTCTCGTACAAATGCAATTAAAAAAAATCATTTAGATTAACTCTAAACTTAAAATTAAATACAGTTACCGCCATACTAGAAATATGCTTAAACCTTTAATTTTACCATGATTTATTAATTCGCTTTCTTGTTTGTCCACTACAAATCTTGCAATCGATTTTTAACTATCTTCACGACAAGCCAGACATCTGAAATTTTTATAATAGCTCAGAACACGATGATAAGGCATTATTTTAATGCTTCTATTCAAACAATATGTATTTGAAAATTTCCTGTAATTGCTCTCTTTATTACGCATTTCATCATTTTCTTTCAAGATGATGGGATAATTCATAAAAAAAAAAAAAAATTTAATGTATTTTGATAATACATAGAATCGTGAAGAATGTATGATTCAACAGAAAATTTAAAAACATGGTATGTAAAAAGTTTTTTTTATCTTGTAATTATTTACTATTCTTTTCTTATTAATTGTTGAGTTTACCAAATTTGTCACGTTTGTTCAAAAAATAAATAAAAATTAATAATAAAGTAATATAAACGAAATAAATCGCATTTAAAATTGAAAGTTCATCATAAAAGAACTTCTATACAAATTTCTGTCATTAATTGTAAAAAATATTATTTTAATAAACACTGTTAGTGAAATGTTTTCTGTGGAAAAACTTTACCATTTTTCTGACCTCATACAGCTATAGTAATTGCAATTCATATCTAAAACTAAAATGCAAAGTGACCCGACGCAGTTAGCATGGGGGAATCCCCAATGGATTTCAAGTCCATCGCCTTAACCACTCGGCCACGACTGCTCGTTTAGGGATAATAAATACAAAAAGGAATTCTCACGAAATGTTCGCATTCGTAATCATTTTGTATATGAATTACTGCGGTGGCCTTCTGTAGTACGAAGTCGACCCCGGCTAGCTCAGTCGGTAGAGCACGAGATTCTTAATCTCGGTTACGTGGGTTCGAGCCCCACGTTGGGCGGTGCCATATATTTTAATACAAATTTTTGAATTGTTTCAAACGACAGAGGAAACATTCATCTAACATCTAAATCCATACTTGTTAAAATATTTTTATCTTATATTAATATATTTTGATGGCATCGGCAAAAAGATGCCACGTACCGTGAAATTCAAATCAATGTTTCATATGTCTTAGTACATACCGCATTGTAAAATTTTTCTTTTTTATATAATTTATTTGTAAAATTGCGGTCAGTTTATTTTTCTTACCTTGCTCTAAAAGAATTTCTGTCCAATTATATGTTCTATGCATAACAACGCTAAAAGTCAATCGAGACTACCGCAGACGGCAGGATTCGAACCTGCGCGGGGAAGCCCCAATGGATTTCGAGTCCATCGCCTTACCCACTCGGCCACGACTGCATGTTCAGTAACGGAGCCGCTAATTAAGCCGAAAACAAAGCATTGGCTCTTTTAGACGCATTGGAAAATCAGAATTGTACTTTCTTTATGTTTTATTCACGAAATTAGTAGAAACCTCGTGCTCCCTGAGTCATTACTGCAAAAGCGTATTTTTTCAGGGCCAAAGGAGTGGTATCTCAGACACGGTTCGATTTTAAATTTTTGTCGTAATAGATGTATTATTGAGCTTATTTTTCGGTAGTAAGTGAACACATTTTATTTATTATTTTTATTGGTAGTAATTTTATGATTAATGATTTTACAGTTTTTTAAATGTTCTCTCACACGTAAGTGTAAAGAAGCATTTTATTTCTCTCTTTCTCTCTCTTTTTTTTTTTTTTTTTTTTTTTTTTTTTCTCGTACAAATGCAATTAAAAAAAATCATTTAGATTAACTCTAAACTAAAAATTAAATACAGTTACCGCCATACTAGAAATATGCTTAAACCTTTAATTTTACCATGATTTATTAATTCGTTTTCTTGTTTGTCCACTACAAATCTTGCAATCGATTTTTAACTATCTTCACGACTTGCCTGACATGTGAAATTTTTATAATAGCTCAGAACACGATGATAAGGCATTATTTTAATGCTTCTATTCAATTAATATGTATTTGAAAATTTCCCGTAATTGCTCTCTTTATTACGCATTTCATCATTTTCATTCAAGATGATGGGATAATTCATCAAAAAATATTTTTTTTTTTTAAATGTATTTTGATAATACATAGAATCGTGAAGAATGTATGATTCAACAGAAAATTTAAAAACGTTTTATGTAAAAAGTTTTTCTTATCTTGTAATTATTTACTATTCTTTTCTTATTAATTGTTGAGTTTACAAAATTTGTCACGTTTGTTAAAAAATTAAATAAAAATTAATAATAAAGTAATATAAACGAAATAAATCGCATTTAAAATTGAAAGTTCATCATAAAAGAACTTCTATACAAATTTCTGTCATTAATTGTAAAAAATATTATTTTATTAAACACTGTTAGTGAAATGTTTTCTGTGGAAAAACTTTACCATTTTTCTGACCTCATACGGCTATAGTAATTGCAATTCATATCTAAAATGCAAAGTGACCCGACGCAGTCGGCAGCATTCGAACCTGCGCGGGGAAACCCCAATGGATTTCAAGTCCATCGCCTTAACCACTCGGCCACGACTGCTCGTTTAGTGATAATAAATACAAAAGGAATTCTCACGAAATGTTCGCATCCGTAATCATTTTGTATATGAATTACTGCGGTGGCCTTCTGTAGTACGAAGTCGAGCCCGGCTAGCTCAGTCGGTAGAGCACGAGACTCTTAATCGCGGGGTCGTGGGTTCGAGCCCCACGTTGGGCGATGCCATATATTTTAATACAAATTTTTGAATTGTTTCAAACGACAGAGGAAACATACATCTAACATCTAAATCCATACTTGTTAAAATATTTTTATCTTATATTAATATATTTTGATGGCATAGGCAAAAAAATGCCACGTACCGTGAAATTCAAATCAATGTTTCATATGTCTTAGTACATACCGCATTGTAAAATTTTTCTTTTTTATATAATTTTTTTGTAAAATTGCGGTCAGTATTTTTTTCTTACCTTGCTCTAAAAGAATTTCTGTCCAATTATATGTTCTATGCATAACAACGCTAAAAGTCAATCGAGACTACCGCAGACGGCAGGATTCGAACCTGCGCGGGGAAGCCCCAATGGATTTCGAGTCCATCGCCTTACCCACTCGGCCACGACTGCATGTTCAGTAACGGAGCCGCTAATTAAGCCGAAAACAAAGCATTGGCTCTTTTAGACGCATTGGAAAATCAGAATTGTATTTTCTTTATGTTTTATTCACGAAATTAGTAGAAACCTCGTGCTCCCTGAGTCCTTACTGCAAAAGCGTATTTTTTGAGGGCCAAAGGAGTGGTATCTCAGACACGGTTCGTTTTTAAATTTTTGGCGTAATAGATGTATTATTGAGCTTATTTTTCGGTAGTAAGTGAACACATTTTATTTATTATTTTTATTGGTAGTAATTTTATGATTAATGATTTTACAGTTTTTGAAATTTTCTCTCACACGTAAGTGTAAAGAAGCATTTTATTTCTCTCTCTCTCTCTCTTTTTTTTTTTTTTTTTTTTTTTTTTTCTCGTACAAATGCAATTAAAAAAAATCATTTAGATTAACTCTAAACTTAAAATTAAATACAGTTACCGCCATACTAGAAATATGCTTAAACCTTTAATTTTACCATGATTTATTAATTCGCTTTCTTGTTTGTCCACTACAAATCTTGCAATCGATTTTTAACTATCTTCACGACAAGCCAGACATCTGAAATTTTTATAATAGCTCAGAACACGATGATAAGGCATTATTTTAATGCTTCTATTCAAACAATATGTATTTGAAAATTTCCTGTAATTGCTCTCTTTATTACGCATTTCATCATTTTCTTTCAAGATGATGGGATAATTCATAAAAAAAAAAAAAAATTTAATGTATTTTGATAATACATAGAATCGTGAAGAATGTATGATTCAACAGAAAATTTAAAAACATGGTATGTAAAAAGTTTTTTTTATCTTGTAATTATTTACTATTCTTTTCTTATTAATTGTTGAGTTTACCAAATTTGTCACGTTTGTTCAAAAAATAAATAAAAATTAATAATAAAGTAATATAAACGAAATAAATCGCATTTAAAATTGAAAGTTCATCATAAAAGAACTTCTATACAAATTTCTGTCATTAATTGTAAAAAATATTATTTTAATAAACACTGTTAGTGAAATGTTTTCTGTGGAAAAACTTTACCATTTTTCTGACCTCATACAGCTATAGTAATTGCAATTCATATCTAAAACTAAAATGCAAAGTGACCCGACGCAGTTAGCATGGGGGAATCCCCAATGGATTTCAAGTCCATCGCCTTAACCACTCGGCCACGACTGCTCGTTTAGGGATAATAAATACAAAAAGGAATTCTCACGAAATGTTCGCATTCGTAATCATTTTGTATATGAATTACTGCGGTGGCCTTCTGTAGTACGAAGTCGACCCCGGCTAGCTCAGTCGGTAGAGCACGAGATTCTTAATCTCGGTTACGTGGGTTCGAGCCCCACGTTGGGCGGTGCCATATATTTTAATACAAATTTTTGAATTGTTTCAAACGACAGAGGAAACATTCATCTAACATCTAAATCCATACTTGTTAAAATATTTTTATCTTATATTAATATATTTTGATGGCATCGGCAAAAAGATGCCACGTACCGTGAAATTCAAATCAATGTTTCATATGTCTTAGTACATACCGCATTGTAAAATTTTTCTTTTTTATATAATTTATTTGTAAAATTGCGGTCAGTTTATTTTTCTTACCTTGCTCTAAAAGAATTTCTGTCCAATTATATGTTCTATGCATAACAACGCTAAAAGTCAATCGAGACTACCGCAGACGGCAGGATTCGAACCTGCGCGGGGAAGCCCCAATGGATTTCGAGTCCATCGCCTTACCCACTCGGCCACGACTGCATGTTCAGTAACGGAGCCGCTAATTAAGCCGAAAACAAAGCATTGGCTCTTTTAGACGCATTGGAAAATCAGAATTGTACTTTCTTTATGTTTTATTCACGAAATTAGTAGAAACCTCGTGCTCCCTGAGTCATTACTGCAAAAGCGTATTTTTTCAGGGCCAAAGGAGTGGTATCTCAGACACGGTTCGATTTTAAATTTTTGTCGTAATAGATGTATTATTGAGCTTATTTTTCGGTAGTAAGTGAACACATTTTATTTATTATTTTTATTGGTAGTAATTTTATGATTAATGATTTTACAGTTTTTTAAATGTTCTCTCACACGTAAGTGTAAAGAAGCATTTTATTTCTCTCTTTCTCTCTCTTTTTTTTTTTTTTTTTTTTTTTTTTTTTTTCTCGTACAAATGCAATTAAAAAAAATCATTTAGATTAACTCTAAACTAAAAATTAAATACAGTTACCGCCATACTAGAAATATGCTTAAACCTTTAATTTTACCATGATTTATTAATTCGTTTTCTTGTTTGTCCACTACAAATCTTGCAATCGATTTTTAACTATCTTCACGACTTGCCTGACATGTGAAATTTTTATAAAAGCTCAGAACACGATGATAAGGCATTATTTTAATGCTTCTATTCAATTAATATGTATTTGAAAATTTCCCGTAATTGCTCTCTTTATTACGCATTTCATCATTTTCATTCAAGATGATGGGATAATTCATCAAAAAATATTTTTTTTTTTTAAATGTATTTTGATAATACATAGAATCGTGAAGAATGTATGATTCAACAGAAAATTTAAAAACGTTTTATGTAAAAAGTTTTTCTTATCTTGTAATTATTTACTATTCTTTTCTTATTAATTGTTGAGTTTACAAAATTTGTCACGTTTGTTAAAAAATTAAATAAAAATTAATAATAAAGTAATATAAACGAAATAAATCGCATTTAAAATTGAAAGTTCATCATAAAAGAACTTCTATACAAATTTCTGTCATTAATTGTAAAAAATATTATTTTATTAAACACTGTTAGTGAAATGTTTTCTGTGGAAAAACTTTACCATTTTTCTGACCTCATACGGCTATAGTAATTGCAATTCATATCTAAAATGCAAAGTGACCCGACGCAGTCGGCAGCATTCGAACCTGCGCGGGGAAACCCCAATGGATTTCAAGTCCATCGCCTTAACCACTCGGCCACGACTGCTCGTTTAGTGATAATAAATACAAAAGGAATTCTCACGAAATGTTCGCATCCGTAATCATTTTGTATATGAATTACTGCGGTGGCCTTCTGTAGTACGAAGTCGAGCCCGGCTAGCTCAGTCGGTAGAGCACGAGACTCTTAATCGCGGGGTCGTGGGTTCGAGCCCCACGTTGGGCGATGCCATATATTTTAATACAAATTTTTGAATTGTTTCAAACGACAGAGGAAACATACATCTAACATCTAAATCCATACTTGTTAAAATATTTTTATCTTATATTAATATATTTTGATGGCATAGGCAAAAAAATGCCACGTACCGTGAAATTCAAATCAATGTTTCATATGTCTTAGTACATACCGCATTGTAAAATTTTTCTTTTTTATATAATTTTTTTGTAAAATTGCGGTCAGTATTTTTTTCTTACCTTGCTCTAAAAGAATTTCTGTCCAATTATATGTTCTATGCATAACAACGCTAAAAGTCAATCGAGACTACCGCAGACGGCAGGATTCGAACCTGCGCGGGGAAGCCCCAATGGATTTCGAGTCCATCGCCTTACCCACTCGGCCACGACTGCATGTTCAGTAACGGAGCCGCTAATTAAGCCGAAAACAAAGCATTGGCTCTTTTAGACGCATTGGAAAATCAGAATTGTATTTTCTTTATGTTTTATTCACGAAATTAGTAGAAACCTCGTGCTCCCTGAGTCCTTACTGCAAAAGCGTATTTTTTGAGGGCCAAAGGAGTGGTATCTCAGACACGGTTCGTTTTTAAATTTTTGGCGTAATAGATGTATTATTGAGCTTATTTTTCGGTAGTAAGTGAACACATTTTATTTATTATTTTTATTGGTAGTAATTTTATGATTAATGATTTTACAGTTTTTGAAATTTTCTCTCACACGTAAGTGTAAAGAAGCAT